>OVBE01006328.1:0-20083 GCA_900406425.1 Iberis pinnata | reverse complement strand
ATCTCATTGCCGCAACTGTTCTCTCAGACTGATACAACCTCTTCAACCTATCCTTTATTGGCAAATACCACATCATATTGTAAGGCACTGAAACTGTACCGCCTGTATCCTTATACCTTGGTTTGCGAAAATATCTACACCTCGTCCGGGTGTCATCACGTCTCCAATAGATTATATAATTATTGATGCACACGTCTATAACCTGATACGACAATCCAAGCCCCGACACAAGTTTATAAATCTCATGATATGAACCTGAAACATTGTTATCTTCTGGCCAGATATCTCTCACTAACTTGGCTATTGCGTTGACTGCATCCTCAGGCAAGTTGTAATCTATCTTTATACTCATCAACCTTCTAGCAGATGATAAAGGCGAATGACCATCTCTACATCCACTATATAATGGTTGATTTGTTGCGTCTAACATATCAAAAGACCGTCGTGATTCTAAATTTGGTTCTTTGTACGAACCCTGAGCCATCTCTATAGTTTCTCTATAAACATCATTAAACATTTGAACCGTATGTGCACCAAAATCTAAATCCGTTATATGTTCTTCTATCCTATCGGCCAATGGTTTGCTACCGCTAGTACTAACAACAAGATCAGGTCGTTCGCTACCACTACTACTAGCAACAATATCATGTCATTCTCCATGTAAATACCAAATCTTATAACTAGGCATAAACCATTCATATACAAGTGATTCGAAACTATATATATCTTGATATTATGCGAATTCCAACAAACAGAGCATAGACATAGTAACTTACGACCGTGTTGTGCCCGAGGTTGTCGATATGCTAATTCCATGAATTCCTAACCACGCGAATACTCGTCGTTCAAAAGGTTCGTATCTGGATATATTTTTTCCCGATCCATCCATGATCGAAAATAAGAAGGATTAGACATTTTTTGTAAGATATATGTTGTGAATGTGTGAATAATGAAGGTGTGGGGGTTCTGGTTTTATAGACATTGTCATGACGGAATCCTGACGGATAATCCGTCAGGATTTACGAATATAACTGTTGGCAACGGTTATATTAACGGACATGTTGTCAGGCCAGTTTCCTGATGGATTTTTTCATGGATTCCTGACGGATGTATATCCGTCAGGTTTTTTGCCGATGGATCAAAATTCGTTAGGGTCCCGTTAGGATTTCCTGACGGATATTGATCCGTCAGGCCTCCGGTCACTTTGGACAAAGTTTTCTTGTAGTGCGCGGATCTATAAATTTTTTAATGGGGTCAAAACAAAATTGTTTTTAAAAAATTAAAAGTCGAGAAAAAATATCATTACAAAGCGATATCAAAAATCATTTTGAAACATAATCTGACAAGGTTATTCACAAAACTACATCTTAAAGATGCACCATACGCTCACTCATATCTTGAAAATATCTTACCATCGTCTCGTTTGTAATTGTTTTAGTACTCGTTTCTCGTTAAAACAAACAAGACAATTTCTTAAAACAATGGCGGATCTAGAAAATTTGTTTAATGAGGTAAAAATAAAACGTTCCAAAAAATATTAAAAGCCGAGAAAAATATATCATTTCAAAGCGACATTAAAAAGTCATCTTGAAACAAAATTTGAAAAGGCTATTCATAAAATTACATCTTAAATATGCACCATACGCTCACTCACATCTTGAAAATGTCTTACCACAATCTCGTTTGTAATTGTCTCAAGTACGTGTTTCTCGATATACAAACAAGACAATTACTTAAAAACTGATCACAAATATGATTACGCGATGTCGTTTTCACAATGTTCATTGCCGAGAAGCATCTTTCAACGGTTGAGGTAGCAACAGGTAAAATCAAAGATAACTTCATAAGTCGATAAGCTAAAGGAAATGAAAGATATTTCCTTGTTTCCATCATGACACGAGCGATATCTCCAAGATTTATCAGATCAACAAATCTATCATCTTCCTTCACATTATCAAGGTAATTATCAAGTTGATGATCAAGAGACTTGCGGTCCACAAAATTAAAATCATTTGGAAAGAACTATGACAATCTCAGTAGTTTTGGCTTTTCAAATTCACCAAATGAATTAATTGGATTTAAGGATGTCGTGCAAATAAGTAGCTCAGAACTTACCTCACTAAATTGGTCATTGAACTCTTGAAGTTGCATATCCAAAATAGTATAGAAACAATTCACCTTATAATAATGCAAGTAGTTATGTTGGTTCTTTTTTCGGCATTCTCGAATCATCAAAGTGTTCCTCTCACCAAAAGAACTAAATTAATCCATAAAGCATCCCATCCACCATCTCTAAGGTTTTGCAATGGTCTCTTAGTGGACTTCACCAATAACATAGCATTAAAAATTAGAAGATTACATATTTTTAAAATTTTAAAAAAACATCTAATTTGCTATATAAAAGTTGTAGATCTTTGCACATCGTCTTTTCATACAAACAATATGTTAAATACCCAATGGCCCAATCGTAATTATATTGAGCCCAAAAAGTCCATAGAAACAATAAATCAACTTTGAAAGTTCAAATCATCGTGAGCTGCCAAATTCCCCTTTGTAACATCTTACAAGTTACAACACTACGAACGTTGAAAGTTCAAAACATGATATAGATTTATTCATTTCATATATAAGAGTTTAATCATAACACTTTTCCCTAAATATTTGTTTTATATATGCAATCTTCTAAAAGATTTTTCACATGAACTATTTTAGGTATATATAGATTTCTTATAAAATATTTTAATAAATACTCCATGTACAAATTTCCACTTTTGACCATAAGATTTTGAAAATTTTAGTGAACCTTAAAATTTTGCCTTGATCGGATCGTTTTATTTCCTTTTAGTATATCTAGAGGTAATAATATAGCATTGGAAATTTTTTGGGTAATTTTCAAAAATACCATAATAAATTAAATTTATTCCAAAAATACCACACAATTATAAAAGTTCCAAAAATACCGCAAAATATATTTTTTTCTAAAAGTTCCACAAAATTTTAAATAACTTTAATTAAAACTTCAAATTTAGATCATAACACCTCGAAACAAACCCTATCCATGGTCAGTCTTGAGGTCAAGCATACCAAGCACGAGCTTGTGGCCCATTTTTATTTTTAAAAATTTTAGTTTAAGAACTAATCCATTAAAAAAATTTAAGTATAAGAATCGACCACTTCATTTCAAATTGTAGCTTTTAAAATCTCAGGACCGGCCCTGACCCTATCCCGTCAAAACTAAACTCTAAACTATATTTAGTGAACCCAAAACCAAAATGTTAAATTCTAAACCTTTAGAATTCACTTTTTATGTTTGTGATATTTTAAAAATTTTTGGGAATGTGTAGCACTTTTCAAACATTTTTGAGTATATGATATTTTTAAAATTTGATTTTTTTGATGGTATTTTAAAGAATTTTTTTTTAATTGAATACGGAGTGAAATCATTTTTGAACATGCAAGNCTTCCCCACTAATAGTATTGATTATGTTCTCAAATTTTGACTAATTCTTGTCAACATTGGACCTAAATGGATCAACTTAAAAATAGCCATACAGCTTGCATGTTGGATTCGTCATTTCTAAAGGGATCAACACAAAATCACATCCACATCTTTTAACACATTGGTATAAAAACGATTTAAAAGATCTCAAAAATTATTGTTCCCCAATTTATAAAATCTGAACAACAAAATATTAATGATATATGTAAAAGTATTTCAAAATTTTAAATATATACCTAAATAGTAAAATATTGATAAAAGTATTAAAATAATAATTATTATGTTATCCATAAATTATTATTACTTTTATTTTATAAGTTCGTCTAGATTATTTTTTTCATTTCATATTTATATGTACGTAACTTTTTATACAATGAAAACTAGATATTTTAATATTCATACTGTATGGGCCCCAAAAAATCTTAGTTTCGATTCTAACCACGCATGTACAACGCCATGCTTTTATCGGTCCTTAAAAAGTAAAAAAAGATAAAATAATGGAAGAAAAGAAGGAAGTGATCCTTCATCGAAGATTTTTAGAGCATCTCCAATGGAGAAACTTTTTAAAAGTTTTTTAATAAAAAAATAATATTATTTTAAGAGTTTTAAGAAATTTCTTGAATAGTACAAAAAAACCCAAGAGTAAAAAATGTGTGAATAGTGCAAGAGTCAACTCTTATATAAGAGTTTTAAGAAATTTCTCTTTCAAAATTTCTTAACATTTTATTATATTTTATTGTTAAGAAACCTTTAAAAAACCTTGCTGGAGATGGTCTTATGATAATCTTGACACGCCACATGTCACCTTGCGATTGGAGGGTTTTTTAAAATTTTTATATATATATTTTTAATTTTTGTAAAGCTTGGTTTTTGAGTATTTGGTTCGGTTCCGATTTTCCGGATCCTGAATTTGAATACCCAATCGATACTTTTCTAATATTCAGTTCCGGTTTGGTTCTTGTCGGTACCGGGTCGGTTCGGTTTCGTGTCGGTTCGGTTCCTGGTATTTCTGACCTGAAATACCAAAAAATATCTGAAAATACAAAAAATACCCAAAAAATAAAATACTTGAAAATAGTTTAAAACTAAATTACCCGAAAAAAAAAATTACCCGAAGAAAAACTAAAATATCATAAATATATAATATGTATATATATATATATTTAAATATTCAATTAAAAAAATTTATGTTCAAATACTAATGAAATAATTTATTAGTTTCATAAATTTTATGTTCAAATATTTGAATTAAAAAAAAATTATGTTTCAAGTATCTTAAAAAAAAAATTAATTCTTAAGAACTACATTAGTAATCCTATCATTGGAGCGACAAAAATTAAGAAGATACTTAATTTTTTAAAGATTGATAAATAAGATTAAAATAATCGTTAGAACCTCTAATGAGGTCTTAGCATTGAACAAGATTTTAAGTATCAAAAATGACATAATCGAATAAAGGTTTTATTTTTATATTTACTGAATATTACAATCGTAGTGTTACGTTTGAAATTGTATAATTTTTTAATGAAAATCTCCACAATACATTAACATCAACAATCTGGAATATACGATTCTGAATTATAATCTACTTATTTTTTATTTGTACCTAATTTTTTAAAAGAAAAACAATTTTTCTCGTGAAGACTTGACTTTGTCAATGTTTTCTGTCAAAATAAATTTGATAATATCATGTGAAAGCTCCGTATAAATATCTTATTATTAACCTTCTTATAAGCAACATGTTTTCTATATATATAACCAAATGCATCAAAATTTATAGCATAAAATAAACTACAAACAATATATTACTCATTGGAGCAAAAGTAGAAAAAATGAAGGGAAAGTTATGCTTGATTGCTTCGCTTCTTATTCTCTCTTTGGTGTTTTCATTTTCATATATAGTCTCAGCTCAACCATACGAATCCCGCAAAATCAGTGAGTTATCTCAATGTTTATAGTTTTCGATTTAAGCGTTTTGATATGTTAAGATTATGAGTTTCCGAATCAAAATCATTGACAAATAAGTATATTGGTTCATATTGTTTATATATTAGTCTATATATTTTTATGTTTTCGATGGGAGACAATATATCCCTAGTATGAAGTGTTGGAGTCTCGAGTTATTAACTATTTACACACACGGAAAATCTAAAAAGAAAATAGAGAAATAAATTGTTTATAAATATATTTTTTCAAGGTAATTTTTAACTTTTACAATTCTTTAAAAGAATATTTTGTAAATTTTTTTGTATTAAGTATTTTTATTTTGTGAATGGTGAATAGCTATACAATACATTGTGAATACTTAATGTCAATATTGAATTGTTCATGTGTTATTCACTGTTTTGTAAACAATTATTTTCAAATTGAAAAAGTACTTATTTTATATAAGAAAACATAAACATAAAATAGACAATCAACTAAATTACTCTTGTTTATAGTAGTAGAAAGTAGCATAACAACACTAATAATGTTTTCTAAAATATACCAGACCGTATAGTAATAAAAAACAAAGCTTAATTAAGTGTAGTATATATTTTTGAAAAAATATCCTAAATAATTATGGTGTAATTCTTTGAAATACCATCAAAAGAAATTAAAATTCCAAAAATACCACGCACTTCCAAAAGTTTCATAAATATCACACATTTCAAATGTTCCAAAAATACCACAAAAATAAAAATGAAATTTTAAGCGTTTAAAATTTGAAAATTTGGATTTGGGTTCACTAAATAGAGTTTAGGGTTTAGTTTTGAAGGGGGTAGGGTTTGGTTTTGGGATTTTAGGATTCAAATTATAAATTTTAAAGCTATTTCAAATTTGTTGTATTTTTGGAACAAAAACATTTGTATGGTATTTTTAGAAACAATTGTAGTATTTTTAGAACTTTTGGGAGTGTATGATTTTTTTGGAATAATCCTAATTTTTTGTGCTATTTTTGAGAATTCCTCTTAATTATATGTGATTGTAAATTTTACAAAAAAATAAGATGCGTTTTGAATGTACAATTTTATAGAAGGGACAGGAAAAAAGATTCATATTCACAAGGTATCAAAAATCATCGAGGCAAAGCCTAGTAAATCGAAACCGGCGAACAAGGGCTGAGGAAAAGAGTTCCACTTCAATGATTAATGAGTGCACTTACACACACTAAATTTTAATATTTTCACATTGTAGACTTATATATTGGTTCAAATATTAATAGTTGCATGATTTGTATCTTTCGTTCATTAATTAATATTGTTTTGTAAAAGTTTGGAATCTCTTTAAATTATAATAGTCACTTCTATTGGCTAGTTTTGCAAAAACTAAAGCAATTTTTTTTTTTGGGATAAAATTTTGTATTTATCAAACCCATATATAACATGAATACAATATTAAGTCCAAAAGCAAATCAAAACATACAATTAAGCTAAAAATACTAAATTCGGGTGGGTCTTTACAAAACTGAGATGGACCCGGGTCTAAGCCTAGTCAAATGAAAACCCTAGAGAAACGAATCTCACCAGCCGCCGACTCTGGTGCGAACTTATCAGATCTATATCTTCGGTGATCAGACAATGGGATCAAAATGACACTGCACCGCCACCTATTGTGTTTTCGATTTTTGGATAAGAGAAAGAGACTGGTTGTAAGATCCACAGCGAGATAGAATAAAAGAGACTAGATTTCTGACGAACCTAGAAACTGGTTGCTCTGCCTCCGGACAATTGCATAATGATTAGACAATCACTACACAAGTTGCTCAAAATGATGGAAAAGTTCTCTCCTCAATAAAATATAGTGAAAAAAATCTCTCTTTTTTCTGACCAAAAAAAGTATAACTAAGTTTCTCAAAGGCCTTAAATCGGTTATCTTCTTATAAGTTTGGAAGCACCATGAAATTGTAAATAAAGTATCAATGTAAACAATAAGGATATCAATTTTAATTAACCTAAAAAGATGCGGATGTTCCTTAAGTTTCTATACCATATGTAAAAGCAAAAATAAGACTGACAATGTCATACCAAACGTTTTGATCTTGACAGTATCGGATCGACGAATGGGCAAACCGCATGTTTGCATCAACTTTGCATCATTTAGGTAGCGCCAAAGCGATCAATTTTGTCGACAATAGAACATTTAATGTAAATGTTTACAAAATAAAAGATTTTTTTTTTCAAATAATCCCTCTAACTAATAGTAGAGTTTACAAATTTTAAGATACATTAATTGGAAATATATGAATTTATTAAAATACAACTCCCTACGTTTTTTAAAAGATTGTTATTTTAGCTATCATTTTTTTGTTTTAAAAAGAATGTTGTTTTAGGTTTTCAATGCAGAAATTGAATGAGTTTGACTTTTCTGACTAATAGGATAATTGCAGTATTTTTTCTGTTGGTTGATTTAGAATAATTAATATTATTTGTAAGAAAAACATAAATTTTTTAATATGTGTTAAAAATCTAAAATGACAATCCTTTAAAAAATGGAGAGAGTATTGGTTTAAAATCATAGAAAATTGTTCATTTAAATAAATGTATTTATGAATAACAATAATTGTGTATTTTTAATATATGTGAAGAATTTAAAACATCATATATTTAGGAACAAGAAGAGTAATATGTAGTTCTAAAATATATCTTAATATGTCAATTATACAATTAATTATTTTTTAACCGCATATACACGACAATTATAATAATATGATACCAAATTAAAGCACATATCATCCATACATAAGTTTACATTATATTAAATTAATAATATTATAAACATATAACTCTGCATATAACAGCATAATAAATCCTAGTTTCTTTGTATGAATTGCCAAGTGAAATTTTATTTGTAAAAGCAATTTAAGTCCTTATTATGTTCTTAACTTTAGACTAATTCTTTTGTCAAACATTGGACCTTTTCCTTTTTCATAAATATCATGCATGTTTCAAAGTTTTTTGTTTGTTTGTTTGTTAGATATATGTTTCAAAGTTCTCTCACGCGTTGTGAATCTTTTCAAACTTACAACAGAAATATTTGATGAAAACTAAAAGACAGCTACTTCATTATTTTTAGGTCGGATCTTCTTATTACATTTTAGCAATGGCTTCCAAATCAAAAGTAATCAACTTTAAATTAGCCATTGTAAATAAAGTATTAAAAATATAAAAAATAAAATGATTAGCATAATCCAATAAAGGTTTTCAGGGCCGGCGAAGAAAATACGGGGTTTAAAACAAAGTAAAAAATGGGAGCCGATATTTCATATTATGAAAATTTTTAAAGAAAATTTAAAACATAAAAGAATCTTAAATAATTAGTGAAATAAGTTTTAAAGCAAGAGACGAAGAACACAAAATTGTATACATAATGGTGTTGTTAGGTCAATTTTTTTAATTTCTTTCAATTATTTTTTTCGTCATTTTTTCAGCTCTTACTTGTTTGTAGATGTTTTTTGTTTCAAATTTTATATACATATATATAAATATATAATTTTAAATTTGGGGGGCCGGTATAATCTGGGGGCCACAGACAAATGTCTCATTTGGCTTGGTCAAGGACGGGCCCTGAAGGTTTTAATTCGATATATTGTATCTAGCGTTACGATCAGGGGTGGTCCTAGGCTAAAACTCGTAAAGCAAGGGTTTTAGGTGCCAAAATTTATATAAATGTTAGGGCACCAAATTTATTAGACACACGTTGATATCGTGGTTGACTACATCGAATTTAGGGCATCAAATTATAACTACGCTTTACGCGTTATTTAGATCCGGATCGGCACTGGTTACGATTGAAAATTTAACATATCTTTTATGAAAAATACTACATACATTTCATCAGTGAACGATTTGGAATTATATGATTCCAAACTTTGAAACTTCTTGGTTAATATATTTATTATCTGTACATCACTTACTTATAAAGCAAAACAATGTCTTAAAATAATACAATTTTCTTGTGGAGACTTTGTCAATGTTTTGCGTCAACAAAATAAATTTGATAATATGAAAATTCCGTATAAATAACTTATTATATATTAACCTTGTTATATGCAGCATGTGTGATTGATATAAATACCCATATGAGTGAAAATTTATAGCATAAATAAACTACACACAATATACATTGGATTAAAAGTAGAAGAAATGAAGGGAAAATTGTGCTTGATTGCTTCGCTTCTTGTTCTCTTTTTGGTGTATTCATCTTCATATATAGTCTCAGCTCAACTACACGAATCTCGCAAAATCAGTGAGTAATTACTATAACTAATTTGTTTCTCTATTTATAGTAGTAGACAATATGTTGTTTGTTCAATCTGAATATCAGTTCGATTACAGTTGGATTCTGTTTATTATAAATATTAAACTATATTTGCTTTGGTTTAATTCGGTCTGGATATCTTTGGTTTTCGGTTTTTACGAAAAATAATATCTATGAAATTAATTGATTGATGAATTTTATAGAAGAGACCGGAATAAAGATCCACATTCATAAGGTATTGAAGATCACTACACCTTCCAGTGCATCGAGACGTGCAGGGGTAGGTCACAGGTAGAAGAACTTGTGAGTCCACTTCAAAAATTATAAGTGCACTTGCACCATTCATTTTTAATAATTTTCACATTGTACCCTACGATTATTTTTGTTTGTTGGCTCAAATAACAATAGCTATTTTTTGTGGCTAAAATCAAATAACAATTGATAAGTTTGATGAGACTAGAAATACAAATGTGTTTAGGAAGAATTATTATTGATTCTTATGAGAAATAAGTTATAATATGCAATCGTATTTATAGATGAATAAATAAATCTTATTTTCGAATTAAAATATAACTAAATATACACAATATTTTTAGAGATAATGATAAATTTTCTAATCTAAAATATTATGATATCTTTGTGATTTTACTGATCTTATGAAATCTTCACTTTCTGATTTAGTCGATCTCTACGATCTCCTAATAACAATAGTTGCATTGTTAAAGTTGGGAATATTATGCACCCATCAAAACTTCTGCTTTCTTATATTGATCATTGTACAATGTTGAAAACTTTGGTACGAGCGTACATGACCGTCTCAAAAATATTATGGACCCCTGAGCGAAATATAATTTCGGGCCTCTTGTTTTTTAATTTATATATAAAAAATTAAGTAACACTACTAAAAATTTTGTATTAGATTTCAACTGTAAAATTTATTCAAAAACCTTAAAATATATATATTTATGAAAATTATATATCATGGACCCCTAAATCAATAGAACACGGGTCGGAACTCTGGGACGGTCGCACTCCCCGCCCCTATGTGAGCCGGCCCTGTGAGCGTACCAAGAGTAACTTGGAGAAGTTTTTAAGTTTTGTCCATATATTCTGTTTGTTAAGGAACTCTAAAAAATACAACTTTTTAAATAAAAAGTTAACTTAGATAAGTTTTGTCAATATATATTTTATTCTTAGAAGAATTCTCACAAATAATTTTCAAGTTTTAGTTCCTAAAATATCACCATGATTATTCCAAAAATGTTATAAAAATAACTTTATTACAAAAATACCATAAATTTTAAGTAACTTTAAAATTTCAACCTAAACCCTAATATTAAACCATATTTTCTTCATAAATAAATTTTAAATTCTAATTAGTAAATTTAAACCAAAATTTAAAATCTAAAATTAAAAGTTTATGTTTATAGGATTTTTAGAATACAAATATTTTAATAGCATTTTTTAAACTTATTCTTATTTTTGTGGTAATTTGTAAAATCCCTTTTATTCTTATGTTCCGTTATTTTTCACCATATTTTATTTGATTTGTTAGTTCTTACCATGATGTAAGTAAAAGTTGAGTAAAAAAACCACGTAAAAATGCAAAAGAATTTTCTACCGAATAATACAAAACAAGATAACAAACCTTTAGAATGCACTAACTTATTGTTTTGTCTCTTTAATACACAAACTTTTGACGTTGCTATTTTAATACTCTAACTAATTTTAGTTATCATATTAATAAAATTCTACTTTTTAAATTTGCAAGTTTACTGATATGCTTAGAATTTAAATTTTAAACTACATTGCAGATAACATATCACAGAAGTATAGATAGGGTCGAATCTCACAGAGATCAGACAGCACAACTTTCAGATTTAAATGGAATGAAGCTAAAGACAATAATAAGAGTTGTTTGTGAATGAGTAAAGCAATAACTAAAACTAACGGTTGTAAACAATAAACTAAAAATGTCAAGCAATAGGGAATTCCAGATTATCATGCAAGGATTTTTGTTTTGAAAATAGTTCTCAACTCAAAAGACAGAAGCTAGACTAATCTCCTCCCGAAGTATTAGATCCCTATGTTTGAATTACTAAAGACAAACTCCCGCTGTATTTAGATAATTCAATCAAACATTAAGATTAGTTTTGATAAGTTTATAACATCTAAGACAATACTCCCGCAAGCAAAGACATTTATTCATCTAGTCTAGATCAGATTTCTAAACCAAATTCATTTGTGTTTATCAACCTAATATCATTAGTTAAGCCGCCGGTTTAATTCAAGCATTAAGAATAAGTCTAGACTAATAACCTAATAATTTTAATCCCTTTATGATAAAATAACAACAAACCTAGTTTCCCTGAAAAATCCTAAAACCTAACTATGAAACTACTCAGACATCACAAAGCAAACACAAAGCAATGTCAAATAAACATAATCATAAACCAAGAATATATATTGGTATAAATCAATATTCAGAAAAACTTCTTCAAAAAGGGTTCTGTAATTCGTCTCCCTTAGTAAAAATTAGAATAAAATAAAGCGTGATTAAAATAAAACCAGCCACAAGACTTATATAGTTTCAAATAAAATAAGAAAACTGCAGATAAGCTTGTTTCGATCTTGTAATTTGACTTTCTTTAAATTCTTCTCAGGTACAGAGATCGATCGGGCTCTATATGTATCGATCGGGCATTGATGAAATTAGATCAATCAATCCAAGTGAGGATCGATCGATCTATAAGCTCGTAAAATTCCAAGAGGTTTTGCACGATCGGACACTCCAAGATCAATCATGCATTATGTTCGAGCATATTCTACAGTTTTTCTAAATTGCTCTGAAATCTATTCTTTTGCTCCAAAATGACCTGAACACCTAAAATCTTGAAAATATGCCAAATATACAAGGAAAACGCTCGAGTTGAATATGATGTTTAGGAGTTGAATAACTTAAATCTTCATTAAATAGGTGTGATTAATGCTAGATTTGACTTGATCAATCAAGTTTAGATAATATGATGAATTGTGCATGAAAGGTGTTCGATGAAGTTCATGAACCAACTATTTTTTGCTAAATGACATCATCCAAGAGATTGTTTTAGTTAGTTTAGTGGTTTATCATAAATTATATTTTATTGTCTCTAGATTGTGTAATTATCCAAGATATTGTTCAATACCAAGAAAATATTTGAATGTTCCCAAGTTTTTCATGTGAAAGTATCTCCCAAATATGCTTTAAAATTAGCAATAGTTGTATGATCGTTCCTAGACACAATGAGATCATCGACGTAGATGAGTAATCGAATCTCAACACTATTGCGCGAGTAAGTAAATAAACAATAATCACCGTAGGATTGCGAGAAACCAACGTTGGTCAAAGGCGTAGTAAGCTTCTCAAATCAGCATCAAGGAGCTTGACGTAAACTGTAAAGAGATTTGTGTAACCTACACACCTTAGATAAATATGAGTGATGAAAACCTTGAAGAAGCTTTATGTAAACCTCTTCATGTAAGTCACCGTGAAGGAACGCATTGTGGACATCCATTTGATGGACCTTCCATTTGTGTGCAGCCACAAGACTCAATAAGCAACAGACAATGGTCATTTTAGCGACGGGAGCAAACGTTTCATCAAAATCAATCTCTTCAACTTGATGGTTTCCGAGAACAACTAACCAAGCCTTGTAGCGCTGAATGGAACCATCAGAGTGATACTTGATTTTAAATACCCACATCGTATCAAGAGGAACCTTCCCATAAGGAAAATCAACAATACTCCACGTGTTATTAGCCTTTAGTGCATGTATTTCCTTCTCCATAGTTGTTGTCCAACGCTTGTCTTTAATCGCCTGAAAATAAGAATGTGGTTCCTGTGCAACTGTAACTGCTGCAAGAAACACCTTATGGCAAAGAGAAAACTTGTTGTCAGAGACGTAATGAGTGAGAGGATAGAGGGAACCACCAGAGATAGATTCAAGGAGAGGTGGTGTTGGAGAGTGAGGAAGCGGCTTAAGGGGTGTGAGGTGAGAAAACTGTTCCATATATCACATAATCTTTGAGTTTGACAAAAGGTTGTCTTTGACCTTGACGAGGTGCTTGAAACACTGTTTCAGACTGTGATGATGAGGTATCATCACACATGACTAATCTTGTGCAATGACGTCTGGTGGAACATAAGACTCAACATAATTTTCAGTAGTTGGAGATATGGCATTATCGACATTAGAGGAGGATTATTGACCATGATCAATAGACGAGCTCCCCCTGTACCATAGGTTCTCGATAACAACATTATCAAGCCATTTTGATTGTTGAGGCATAGCTGTGTGACACGGATTTGTAATTATTAAAAACGGGAAAGTTGTCTCTTCTGGAAACTACATCACGAGAAACAAATAATTCTCTTGTTTAAATATCAAACAAATCCCAACCATTTTCCCATATGGATAGCCTACGTACACACACTTGCGACTCCGAGGAACGAACTTGCCCTTATCTCGAATCTGCTTGTGTGCAAGACATTGCGATCCAAACATCCGAAGATCGTCATACACCAAAGGAGAAGCAAAGAGTAATTTATGAGGACACCAATTATCTAGCAACCATGTTGGTGTCATGTTAATAACATGAGTTTCCGTAAGGATTTCTTCTCCCCAAAATCACACAGGTAAGTATTCTTGAAATAACAATGCTCGGGCAACATCCAACAAGTGTCGATGCTTTCTCTCTACTCGACCGTTCTGTTGTGGAGTCCCGACACATGAAGTTTCATGAACGATCCCCCTTTCACTAAAGAAAGACGACATGCTTAAGAATTTTGCTCCATTGTCGCTTTGTATTGTCCGCACTCTCTTTTCAAATTATGTTTCCGCGTAAGCACAAAACTTTTCAATAGTTTGCTTAGCTTCTGATTTTATAGCAAAAGAAATGTCCAAACAGTTCGTGAGAAATCATCTAAAACCGTGAGAAAGTACTTAGAACCATTTGAAGACGCTACACGATATAGTCTCCATATATCAGTATGAATTAAATCAAAAATATCTTTTTCTTTATTGGAACTATCAGAAAACGATAACTTAGTTTGTTTGGCTCGAAAACAAACGTCACAATGACTAGGACCAGCTGAAACCGAAACACCAGAAAAACATTGTAAAGAAGAAAAAGTTGAAAACGAAGCATGTCCTAAGCGCTTGTGCCATAAAACCAAATCCTTAGTCTTAGTAGTCTTGTTAATCCTTGCACTCTACACTTCCTTGAAATAGTACACTTCCTCACGTTTCTCACCTGCTCCAATCAGCGTCCTTGTCGAACGATCCTGTAAAACACATAACGTGTCAATGAAATAGGAGAAGCAATTTGAATGACATAATGGCTCTGAGGCATATATAAAAGTGCAATTCAGGTTCGACACAAACAATACATCATTCAACACAATATTTTTGCATAGAGACAACACACCAATCTCTCTCGATAAAGAAGTAGTTTCATTTGCGAAACCAATTGCACATGGAAATGTGTCTTTACGACTCACTAGAAGCGACAAATTTATGGTCATGTAATGTGATGCCAATGTATGGAGGATCACATCACCTAAATCCTTACCAATCAACTTGTCTCCACCCGATTTTTCCTTCATAAACTGTGTGAGGCTTTTCCACTGTTCTTAAGTGAGCTCCAGAAGATTGGTAGTAGAGTTTGAGCTCGTCGCATAAGCCACACTTGAGTCACCTCTGTTACCTCTCTCAATAAACCATTCGAGGTATCTCACAATCTGCCAACATGCAGTTTTATCATGTCCTGTCCAACCACAATGTGCACAACTCCGATCTCGTCCCTTATTCGAAACCACACTGTGTGTGTGACTCACACCTTTTTTAGTGTGTGGCTCATGCCTTGTCACAAACCCTACAGCCTCAGAAGACTATTCTCGTGACCTTACCGAATTCAATCTATCTTCTTCTCCGTTCACTTTGTTATATGCCTTACCGAGATCAGGTAGTACATCAGCTTCAATTATCACATTCACCACATGACCAAAGCGCGATTCGTCGAGACCCATCACAAACTGATGGACTCGTTCTTCTTCTTCTTTCTGTTTTTTTATAAGTTGTCGCTACTGCACACGTACAAGAAGGTGTTGTTTTGTAAGTCTGAATTTATTCCTACAACTTTGCAAGCCATCCATAGTAATCAATCACGACGTCTCCATCTAGCTTACACGAAGCACGTGATGGATTATGACCTTATTTCCAATTAAGAACCTCTCTTTTAGATTACCCCACAACTTATGCACATCAATGATGAAGGTCACAGTTGATCTCACGTGCGGCTCTATTGAGGTTCAAAGCCATCCCACAATCATTAAATTGACACTAAGCCAAGCTTCGTAATCTGCATGTTCTATTGATGGCTTTTTGAAAGAACCATCGATGAAACCCATCTTTCTCTTAGCTTGTAACATGTTCATCATCTCCACTACCCACTAATTGTAGTTTTCTCCTTTCAGTTGCACCGAAGTGATCATCACTCCGGGATTGTCAGAGCATATACGGACAACGCCGACAACCCATTCTTCTCTCCGGACACGCTGATAATTATATCTTTGTCTCCCATCGCACGGACTGAGACTCACGATTTTCACCACACAGAACTTAATACAAGAAAAGATTTAGAAAGAAAGAAAGATTCAGAGGCTAGATCATTAGGTTTTGGATATGCTCTGATACCATGTGAAACTAGGTAAAACTGTTTTATGTATTGCTTTGTCAAACATAGTTTCACGTATATACAACTCTAACAATCAATTCTAACCAATCATATCGCAACTCAATATTTAGAAAATATATATGCAATGTAGAATTCCATAATCGAGTTTTAAATATACCGTTTGCATATTTAGCCCAATATGAATGATGATACTAACAATTTTGTTATAGATTGGTTGAACATTTTTAATTGTACATTAACTTATAAGTTTTAAATTTTTTTTTATAAATTTTAAAAGTTAAAAAGAATGTGGTCTATTGGTTTTCATTTGGTTGAGGATCGATTTTCACCAAATGCGAAATTGATAAATCATTTTTTCAGTTAGTCGAAACCTATTAAAAATCTTGTAAATGAATTATTTGACGATTTTATTTATCCTAAAAGAGATTAAGAGTTTCTACTCTCAACAAAACTATAAAAAAACCAATAATTGAAGGATGATAAATTAGTATTAGTAAAGTAAGGCCAAGTACATATGTATTAACACGATTGGTTACAGAGCCCATAACAAATTGTGTTATTAAGAATTGTATTTTTTATTGAGCCTAAAAAGTTTATAATAAGCCCCTAATATATAGGCTTCACAAAATAAATATAGTTAGAGCCTACTATATTTTCTTTTTACGCATATTTAGAGGTAGACTAAACTTTTCTTTTTGAGGAAACTTTCTTTGAATCAAAGATCGATTAAAAATCATATTTGTACAACACATTACAAGTCCTTTTTTACTGTTCTCAACATTAGGACTAATTCTTTTGTCAACGTTAGACCTTTCCTTGTTCATATATCTCATGCATACAGCATACATATCATATTTCAAAGTTCTCTCACGCGTTACCATATTTGTAAATCCTTTCATACTCACAAAAACTACAATAAAAGTATTTGATGAGATATCTGGTCACATTTTTAGGTCAGAATTCTGATTACATTTTAGCAACGGCTGCCAAATCGATGGTCAACTTGAAAACAGCCATGTTGTTGTCATATATCAAAAATATACAAATTTTTTTATCGAGAAAAATCAAGTGGTTTAGTGATTGTCATTTTTATGTCATTTTTTATTATACCAATATTTGATTTTAACTACTCACTTTACTACTATGAATTCTTAGTTTGATAAATTTTGAATATTAGATCGGTCCATTGTGGTATAAAAATACAAATGTGATAAAAAGAAATTTGAAGAAAGGTTACATGTCAATGTTATACCGATTTCCCGATCTTGTATTATGTTTGAAATTGAATATTTTCTTTTATGAAAATCTACTACATATATTATCTTTAATGAATATTTTGGATATATTTATTAAAGTTTGAAACTTCTTGGTTAATATATTTTTCATATCCTTATTTAAAAAAACTAAGCAGCAATACTTAGGATTCACTTGACTTTGTCAATTTCTTTTTTTTTTTTTTGTTGTTGCTAAGAATGTGAATTTCTGAGAGTTTATACAGATTCACTTGACTTTGTCAATGTTTTTCATTCAAATAAGTATGATTATATCATATGAAAGCTCCTTATAAATAACTTATTATTAACCTTGATATATGAAACATGTTTGATTAATATAAATACTCATATGCATGAAAATTTATACCATTAATAAACTACCATCAATATAATTATATTGACGCAACAAAGTAGAAGAAATGAAAGGAAAGTTGTGTTTGATTGTTTCGTTACTCATTCTCTCTTTGCTGTTTTCATCATTTTACATAGTTTCAGCTCAACCACACAAATCCCGCAAGATCAGTAAGTAATCTCAATGTTTACCATTTTCAGTTTCCAAAAATGATACTCCCTCTGTTTCAAATTAATAGTCGTTCTGGAGAAAATTTTTTGTTTCAAAATATATGTCGTTTTAGGTTTTCAATGCAGATTTTAAATGAATTTGACTTTTTTAACCAATAGAATAATTGCAGGAGTTTTTTCTCTTGGTTGATTTAGAATATTTAATGTTTTTTTTATAGAAAATAGAGATTTCTTAATTTGTGTGTAAACTCTAAAACGACAAGTAATTCAAAACAGAGGGAGTATTTGAATTAAGACACCATTAAGTTATCTATTGGTTAACGATTAAATTTCACAACAAAAGTAGAAAAAAGTAGGGACATCGTTTTAGTTGTTTTTTTAGAGTTTTATTTTTGTTTCACATTAGTTGTCTTTTTAGATTTTTAATCAAAAAATTAAATGCGTTTGATTTTTCTGACCAATAGAATAATTGCAGTAAATATTTTTGATTAGTTGGGAAATATAAATTTTTTAATTTGTGTGAAATAATCTTAATCAACATTTATTTCAAAACAAAGAGTGTATATTAGTAGAAAGTAGCATAATATTTTATATGTGTGTGTTTAAACAAACATTTAAAATCACATAAGCTTGAGTAAGTTTTTTAAAGATAAATTTAGGTGAATGATGAAAATTTATGTGATTTATTTTAAATTCATTACAATCCTACATAAAATTATGTGATTTGAAAATTTATATTTTTTCATTAAAAAAATTCCATCAAAATACTATGAAATTATTAGAAATCCAATAAAATATTTTCAACCGTGGATTTAATGGTACATTTTTAAGTCACTTATCTGATAACACTACCTTTCATCAAACTAATTAAATTTCTTGTTTAAATAAACACATCATTTATTAATTTAAATAAAATCATCCCAAGTTTCATCTGGAATAAGTGATTTCTTGTAGTGATATTTTATGGGGGGAAAAATAACAAAATCCAAGTGATGTATTTTCTCAATATACTTCGACCAATTATATGTGATTGCCAATTTTACCTAAAGATGCGTTTTGAAATTATGATTTTATAGAAGAAACAGGAAGAAAATATCGCATTCACAAGGTAAAAAAGATCAGAACACCTCCAAGTGACTCGGATAAGGGCAAAGGAATAAGAGGTGTCAATGTATAGAGATCATCGTACAATGTTGAAAAAGATTGGTACAAGCCTACCAATAGTTACAGCTTTGATAAGTTTTTTTATTTTTTTAAATTTTGTCAAGATATTCTTTATTCTTATGCTCTGATATAATTCACCATATTTTATTTGATTTATTATTTACTGACCCTCATGTAAGTAAACTTTTTTATATATAAAAAAATCACGTTGAAACTTATGGTTTACATTTGTTTGCTTATGTTGACAAAATTGTCTAATGTGTACATGAAACCCAATTTTTTTAAGTCAAGTGCAAACGTAAATATTATACATGTGTTATAATATATATGTTTTTTATCGGATAAATATATATTATTAACGATTTAAATATTATACTCGTAAATTTTATGGATCAAATAAGAAATATAAAATAGAGAAAGTGTGTGTTTGTATTATATAATGAAAGATGATTTGTTGATGTTGGGAAGATTTACAAGATGATCTATTCGATCATATTTATAGAGAAAAGAAATGACCTGGGATCCACATACATAGTGTATGAATGCACACTATTGTTGACTTGAGTGGACGGTGTCATATTGTGCTTTCACAACACTCTCCCTTGGAGACCAGTGTGTCATTTATTTGTGTTATGTTTTTGTTGTCTCG
>OVBE01006327.1:2192-20085 GCA_900406425.1 Iberis pinnata | reverse complement strand
GTAATGAAATTTTTTTTTATTATTAAAAAAAAAAAAAAAAAAAAATCAAATGTAAAAAATACTAAATTTCCACAAAGTAAACCACGAGATAGGATATAATATATCACTAGATGATATCTGTTATACACGAAATCAGTTTATAACAAAATATTTATAAAATTATTGTTGTATTATTTTAAGAATATTTTTTTATAATTTAAATTTTAACCAATGATATAATTTCAATTTGATTATAATAATAAAAACTAACAAAACTTTTAAACTTTACAAATTTAAATTAGATTATTTTTTATCATGTTTAAAATTTTCAAGATAAATTCAGCAACTTCGCTAATAAAATTATTTTAAGTATTTAATAATTTAACATATTTAGGAAAAATAAAATTAAAATATTTACGATATTTTTAATTTTTATGAAGTATTTATTACATTTAAATGTCACATTAAAATATTTCAGTTGGTTCTTATGTTTGTTTTAATCATTCAATTTAACTAAAATTTTGAATTAAACCAAATATGTCTATAAATCAAAATTTTGACTATTATGATTTATCACTATTCTAATGTATTCAATTAGTCATAATATGATTTTAGTTAATTATTTTTGAGTATGATGTGAGGTTTCTTTTACACAATTACTAAATGGAGTAACATATGTATAACTTTAAAGTTTTAAATCACAACATAGATAGAAAAATAATAATTATTAGTTTTGTATTATATAGTTTTTATTTATTTTTTACCAAAACTAAAATAATTAATAATAATAGTACCGAAAAATATAAAATAAGTGAAATTTTAACTTATTTTATTCGAGATAATTGTTGATAAATTTATCATTTAAAAAGAAATAAAAAAACTACAGTAAATGCATCAAAAATTAAAAATTGAACAAAATAAATTTAAAAAGTCAAAAAATTATAGAATTGCCACGTATGACTATAAAATAAATTAAAACTTCAAAAATATGATATTGACACATAAACTTTAAATGCTTCTCTTTTAATATATTTAATATTCATTAATTCGTTCATATAACTTTCTCTAGCAAAACATTATTATATAATTACTTTCTCTAACAAAACATTATTAAGACTGTACTTGCTACATTAATTTATCAACCACTATACTACTATAGATATACTATTGATCGTGTTACACTATTAACTATTAATATAGCCGTAAATATTAGACCTACAACTATTTACTGTACTAACAAATGCCTGAATTTAGCACTCTTTATTTTATAAAGGGTTTAATATTATTAATTCTAGATATAGCCCAATTACAATCACTCAACCCAATTACGAATTTCTTATAAACTACATGCCCAAATATAAAGTTTCGGGTGGACTTTTTTAACCCAAATTTAGGCTCGGGTCCAAAAAGGATATAGAAAACCCTAGACAAAATTTTAGGAGAACCCTAAACTCAGTCCGCCGCCGCCGGAACCTGCGGATTCGCCGGTTCTGCACTCCGGCGACCCAGCGACGACTACCGAGACAGTGCTGCACCACTGCCCACTGCGACTTCGATTTCTGGACTGGGGAAAGAACTTGATCGGTTTAACGCCACGACGGAGAGGGAAAGGGAAGGTAGGTTTCCGATATGAAACAGGAGCGGCTGACCCACCTTCGATCTTGGTGTAGCGGTGGTCCCGTGCGGATTAGGCTCCCGCTTCTCCGCAAGCAACCGAAGCCTCGCTTATCTCCAATGGATTATCCCGGAATCATATCTTGAGATCTTCCATCGCCTTCTTCGCCGACTTTCATGCTTCTACGCCACGGCGGAGCTGGCCGGAACCACCGCCGTGAAGCCGCTAAACCCGCAAAGCGAAGCCGAGATGAAACCAACTAGAAGGGAGTAGCAGATCTGAAAGAAGTAAAGGGAGAGAGAAGGAACTGGGCGACCTCGCCGGTTCTGGAATTCGCCGGCGAGCCCCGGGGGCGCGGTGCACAGAGGACGGCTCGGATGGAGAAGGAGTAGCTCGCCGCCTCCAAGTCTTCACACAGGTCCCGCTGATCTAGAACAGATCTAGAAAGAGAGGGAGATTCGGTGAAGAGAAAGAGAAAGAGAGAGAAAAGAAAACACACTCTCTTATAAGTAGTTTTATATATACATAAAATTCTTTCAAAGTTGAATCCAACGTTGACAAAAAAAAGTGTTTGAAACATTATGTAGTATAAGATAGAAATATAATAAATGTACGGCTAAGTTCGTTGAAAAACAAGACATGGTGGAAAAAAATTATATCGTTGCGAGGCTCATGTCAAATTTAATCTCCTCTTGCATCAATTTTTTAGTCTAAAATAACAGTAAACAACAATGATAATAAAAACGTAGAACATTTAACTAATTAAAAAGTAAAATAAGAGAAAATAAAAAGTAAAATATCACACACTTACATTTCATGAAAATATAATATATTTCCAATTATTCTAAACATATTATTAAAATGTTTTATTTTTAAAAATATCACAAACTCAAAAACTAATATTAAAAACAATAAAAATACAATTTTTTGAGTTTTAATTCCAAAAATATCACACATTTCCAATTATATAAGAAACCAAAATAATATTTTTGTATCAAAATATCACACAATTAATATAGGCTTACAACTTTAGTTTGAAATTTAAACTTCTAAAATTAAAAACTAAACCTTAAAACCTAAACCATGAAATTCAATTAGTAAATCTAAAAAAATTTAATAATTATAAACTCTAAATATTGAGTTTTTATGTTTATAATTTTTTGAAATTAAATAATTCTAATGATATTTTTGTAATAATTCAAAGTTTATTATATTTTTGTAACTACAGTTATTTTTATTCTTGGAATAAATCTCAAAATAATTTAGGAAGTAAAATATTTGCTTATAGTGAGAAAAAAGCTTTCAAAACATATTTGATAATTTAAAATTTTAATACTTTTTTAATCATAAATTTTTTATGAAGTAAAACTTTAATACTTTTATTATTTCTTATTTTAATTTTGGTAAATAAATAAATGAACAACTATATAATGTAACACTAATAATAATTATTTTTTATATATATTTTATGATATAAAATTTTAAAATTATACATATATTACTGTATTTAGTTAAAAACAAATATAGTGCGCATAATAAATCTCACATCATTGAGTAATAAACTAAAATCATATTATGAATAATTGAGTATATTTGAATAATAATAAATTATAATAATAAAAATTCTAATTTATAGATATCTTTGTTTTAATTCAATATTTTAGTTAAATTGAATAATTAAAATAAACATAAAACATAATAAAGTGAAATTTAAATATAATAAATACTTTATAAGAGTTTAAAATATCATAAATATTCTAATTTGATTTTTTCAAATATTTCAAATATATTAAATACTTAATATAATTTAACTTAGCAAAGTTGATGAATTTAACTCGAAAATTTTAAATATGATAAAATAGTCTAATTTTTTGGATGAAATGTTAAATTTATAAAACGAAGAAAGAAGAATGTTATGTACAAATGTTCTTGATCGGTAGGGTAGAAAGAAAAAGGAGCTTATATGTTTAAAGAGTGGTCAGAGTTGCCTCGTTAAAACCTGATGCTAAAAAACCCAGTGGGATAAAATTAGCATCAGGAAAAATAGTACAGCCTCTGGAACACAACCTATAAGCGAACAACACATAATGTAGGTAAGAAAAAGCAGCATGTCGAAGAGATTGTGAGGTAGTGTCTACTAGGTCGAGGCTGGAGTGTACATCGGATGTATGGTAAGCCATCAGCGGAGTAGGCCATGGTGGGGTGAGTCACTTGTGTATCGAAGACTCGAAAGCCTGTCACTGATGTTTCGCGTGATCTGTCTCGTAATGTAGGATGGCGATCGTTGAGGTTTGTCGTGGTGACGTCCGTTCCTTTCCCGCCATATGTTGTATATGGTGGCTTGGAAGCACATCTTAAGCAAGACAGCATCAAGATATGAAAGACTCCTAAGGTGAAGGGAAGCTAAGGTTCGCGTCCAGTCCGGTGAGATCCGTGATAGAAGGATAGTTGAAGTGAGCTCGGACCATATGATGTAACTGTACGGGCAAGCGAAGAAGAGGTGGTCTCGGATCTCATCCGGTTTGCCATAGAGAGCGCATGGTGTTGAGTTTTCCCATCTACCTATCCTCGAACCCGTGGCTAACCTGTCAAGAACTGCAAGCCAAGAGATAAACACGTAACGAGGTACAAATTGGGGAAACCAAATAGATGATGTCCATTGCTGGATAGGGTGTGGGATACTTATCTATCTCCAAGTGTGCGTGGCCGAGAAGGATGGCTTGAAAGTTCTTGAACGATGACGCCAGAGAGCTATGTCTCGATCGCCATCGGGAGTGGGTAGAGGAAGGCAAGTGACCTGTGCATAGAGGTCACAATATTGTGAGACTTGAGAGCTGTGAACTAACCAACGTTGTGAGGAGGAAGCTGATGAAACCATTGCATACCGGGGGACGCCCAACTCTATGATTCCCGCATCTCCGGTGAGGGTGAAAAGTGGGCCGAGAGAGGTCCAGTCATCAAACCAGAATGATGTTGTGTCTCTGTTACCGATTTTGAACCACATGAAAGGAAATGCCTGAGAACGAATCTTCAATAACTTGTGCCAAAGCCATGATCCACGACTATTGGTGGGTAGATCCTAGAATGTTGAGTCCCGAAAAAGATAATGCTTCGTCCAGGCTACCCATAGCGAATCTGTATTGGAAACTAAGCACCAAATAAGAGCAAGTGAAAAAACAAGTGAAGTATCCTCAAATTTACGAATACCAAGACCCCCTGTGTTAATAGGCGTACAAACATCTGTCCAAGCAACCTTTGCTTTGTGATGAGCGGATGGGGAACCCGACCACAGGAAGCTGCTGCATAGGCTGTCGATCTCACGAATGCAAAACCTGGGTAATCGGAAAGCCGATTGATGTCGCTGTATTTTCATGGTTTTTAGAAGTCATTTAGCATCAATTTTGGGTCTTTTGTGTGTGCATATATCACATTTATAGTTGTTATTAGCAAGTTTGTGATTTTTAGGGTATTTCGCATTAGCATTTTCATATGCATGCATTTTGGAGCTTTTTCAGGACTTTCAGGAGTTTTCAGGAAGATTTGTGAGAATTCGGATATGAGCGGGAAATGTGGAATGGAACCAATACAAAGTCCGGATCGATCCACACAACACTCTGGATCGATCCATCTCCACGCCCGGCTAGACCTCATTATCGAGCCATTCCATTTTTGGCTCGATCCAGCTCCTAAGTCACCTCGACCCCGACCAAAGCTTCACCTCGATCCAGCTCCTAAGTCACCTCGACCCTGCCCAAAGCTTTACCTCGATCCAGCTTCACCATCGGATCGATCCAACCTCAACTTGGATCGATCCCACGATCGAGCCCACCTAGCAACCATCCCGATCTACTCAACTCCTCGGCTTGATCTCACCTCATCAGCACCTAAAGCCCTGATCGATCTCCTTCTTACTTCGGATCGATCTCCTCCCCAACATGGATCGATCTCCTCTCCTCCATGGCTTGATCTCCTTCAAACTTCGGATCGATCCTCTCTCTTTCACGCCTCGACCATGAAACTTTTCCTCGATCAAGCATCAAGTGAATGGCTCGATCTCATACGCTTCTCAGCTCGAGCCAAACATGCTCCGACCCGACCAACTCGAATCCAGAATGGACCTGACCCAAGACCCAAGCCAATGATTATATTTTGTCTTTTGTGCGTTTTAGGGCTTTTCCTAAACACTATATAAGCCCTAAAACGCCTCCTTTTTAGGAAGTTCTGTTTTTGTTGCCATTTTAGGTTTTTGTCTTAGGTTTCTTTTTCTCTCTTTTTCCTTTGTTGTTCTTAGCGTTCTTGGTGTAAAAAACCTGGAATCCTTTAAGTTTTATACTAGTCTACTACTTTCTTTTAATTTCTTGCTTAGTTTAAGGTTGATGTCTATTTGGTGCATGTTGATCTTCTGTTTTTCATTTTAATCTTCTGTTATAGCTTTGATCATTTTATGGATTTGTTACTATTTCATTGCTGTTCTTATTTTCTGGGTTTGAGTTCTTGCTGTTCTTGATAAGTTGACCTTTGATCATGATGTTTAGTTTTAAGATTATGATTTCTGTTTTTCCTGCTTCCATACTCATGAGTAGTGAGTAGTTTCCTTAAGTTCCTGAGGATGGGGTAGACTAGGGTTGATGTTTTGATCTTACCTTAGCACCTAAGCTTGTTTGCATATAAATCCCTTCTGTTTCATTGTGCTTAATGCTGGTTTTTTTCATGCCAATTGAAATATGATCTTGGGCATTCCAGCACCCGAAAAGTGTTCAATGGAATGCCTGATCATGGTAAATTCAGAGATTTTCTCATCCTAGCTTAACGACTTAGATGCCTAGGATCTGCATCTCAACCTAAGGAATTAGATGTTTAGGGGGCGTATTGGCTTTAGTAGGTTGGTTCTCCATGCCTTCTAGGTAGTGTACCATTAACGGGAGTTAGGTCTGGTGATTGCTTAGGTTGATTCCATTTATCAAGGTATTGGACTTGGTTGCATATGAATCTACTGTCTAGGGATATCTCATTGTTTGAGGTATGTTAGGTGCATAGTAGATTGGGATAGATCTCTAGGCGATTACCCTTGTCCTCAGGAACTGCTTTACGTTTGATTTCATCTCTACCTTCTCTGCTTTTTCTCTGTTTTTGACTTTTACCATTTTTAGCTTCTTATGCATTTTTTTCTTCTGTTTATGCTTTTTAGTTCCTTGCATTCTCCTTTCACTTAGGACTTGTTAGAAACCCCCATTTTCATATTTTCTTGACTTAGAAGCATCCATTGCATCTAGTCTGCTAGTACACACCCATTTGGATTGATAACCTTACATACTACAATGACCATGATATTGGTGTAAGGGATTGATAGCACATAAAAATCCTACTATCAATTTGGTGTTGTTGCCATTTGGGTGTTTGTTTACTACATTCTGGATTTTGGATCTTTTAAGATCAAACTTCTTTTCCAACCTTACTAACTTTGTGTACCTTTGTTTGCTTTCTTTTCAGGTACCTGCATAGCAGTGTATGAACCTAAGAAGCAGAGGACCAACATAATTAATTCCTCTCGTTGAAGATATCAGAGCTCTTGAACGGGAATACTCTCGGGAAAGACGTAAACAAGAGCGTGCAGATAACTTAAGACGGTTTGACTTACAAATGGCAGAAAACGCTAAACAAGATAACCAACACACTATAGGTGCTGGTGACAACCCCAATACTCACACCATCCGAAATGGAATCAATCCACCTGTAGTCCAAAAAAACTACTTTGAGATCAAGCATAGTCTGATCGCAATGGTGCAGGGGAACAAGTTCCACGGTCTACCTATATATGGATGATCCACTCGATCAGCTCGACGAGTTTGATCGCTTCTGCAACCTCACGAAGATAAATCGTGTGAGTGAGGATGCTTTTAAACTATGCCTCTTCCTATTCTCTTTGGGGGATAAGGCACATCAATGGGAAAAGTTGCTTCCCGGGAACTCCATCACCACCTGGGATGCCTGCAAGATAACATTCCTTGCAAATTTCTTCTCTACTTCTAGAACAGCCAGACTAAGGAATGTTATCTCAGGTTTCACACAAAGGGATGCTGAAACCTTCTCTGAAGCATATGAGTGCTTCAAGAACTATACAATGTAGTGCCCCCACCATGGATTCAGCAAAGCATCACTCCTTAACACCCTCTATCGAGGTGCTCTACCTAATATTGGGATGTTACTTGATACAACCAGCAACGGGAACTTCCTCAACAAAAGTGTGGATGAAGGATGAGAGCTAGTGGAAAACTTTGCCCAGTCTGATGGGATCTACAGTGAAGAATATGACCGAACACCTTGAGGTGTTTCTACTTCTGATGATAGCACAAAGAAGGAGATCAATGCGCTGAATGAGAAGTTGGACAAGCTACTCCTGGGTTAACAACATCAAGTCCACTTCATCACTGATGAAGAACAACTTCATATTAAAGCTGGGGAGGTTAACCAGCAAGAGGAAATGTGTTATGTGCAGATGCAAGGTGGTTACAACAAAGGATTCTTCAACACTCCAACAACCCTGGTCTTTCTTACAGAAGTAACAACATCGCTAACCCAAAAGACCAAGTATATCCACCGCAACAACAGAAGAACGCTCAACAATTCATCAACAACAATCAGAACATAGGTTTCTTCCCGAAGCAGTAGCAACAAAATGGTTTTCAACAACCACAACAACAACCTACTGATGCACCTCCTGGCTTCTCATCTAACCAACATCAATCTCAACCTTTCAACATCAAAGCTATGTTGCAGCAACTTCTTCAAGGACAAGCCAATAGTGCAATAGAGACATCAAAGAAATTTGGTGAAATCCAACACAAGATGGACACTTCATTTGGTACCATCTATGCGAAGCTTAAAACTCTCAACTCTAGGATCACTACTCTCGAAGGCAAGACCGCATCCACTTCTGCTTCTACAAATAGTCAACTTCCGGGAAAGTCTATGCAAAACCCAAAGGAATATGCTAATGTCAATGCCATCTATCTCGGGCAAACCAACATTCCTACTCAAACTTATCCTACCATTTGCACTGAGGATTGTGTGATTCAGGTTGGGGGGATTTGGGTTCAAACGTAGTTGCACCTATGGAGTATGAAGAATATGTTCCTGTTAATAAGCCTGTTGATAAGACACCTACTTCCAAGGAGATTTCAACACCTTATGATCCACCACCCTATGTCCCAAGACTACCATTCCCATCATGTTTCAAGAAAGAGATCATGGCGAAATACCCAGATGTCTTTGAGAAACATATGAAAGAAGAGATAGCTCAGGAAGTGCTGGAACCATTTGACGAGTGCAATGCTTTGATAACAACAAAGAAAGAGGATCTGGTTCATTCACCTTACCTTTCTCACTAGGACCCCTGACCTTTGAAGAATGCCTATGTGATTTGGGAGCATCTATCAACTTAATGCCTCTGTCCACTGCCAATAAGCTGGGATTCGACAAGTTCAAAGCTTCCAACATAAATTTTTTGTTGGCAGACAGATCAATCAGGCATCCTATAGGCATCATGGAAAACTTACCTATCAAGATCAAAGATGCAACAATACTCACAGACTTTTTGGTATTGGAGATTGATGAAGAACCGAAAGATCCATTGATCTTTGGAAGACCGTTCCTGGTAATAGTTGGAGCTGTAATAAATGTTAAGAAGGATCACATCAAGCTGAACGTCAGAAGAAGTCCAAAAATGATTTTCAACATCATGAGCAAAAATAAGAAGCTCACTATCCAAGGTCAGCTATTCTCTATCAAGGAACTGAATAAGGGCAATCATAAAGATGGGTACTCAAGTAGTGATGCATCTGAAGACAAAATGGGGAAGGATCCAACACGGTCTGCAATGCACCATGAAGCTTTCAAGCTTATTAAGAAATCATATAAAGGAGTTTCAGCGGAGTTAAGGGAAATCAGAACATTGGTAATGTCAAAAGCTGAAGAAAATCTGAAGGATCCAGGAAAAGGAAGTCTTGAGTTAAAACCTCAATATGAACGTGTACCACCTCAGAAACCACCTTTAAAAACTCCAATTTCTGAAAATTGTTTGGAACCTCGTACCCGAACCTTGGAAATCGAGAATGGAGACCAAGTGTTTTTACTTAACAAAAGGTTCAGGTATTATCTGGACAATGTGGATCCACTATGTTCTAAGAAATTCATGATCAAGGAAATACTTTCTGGTTAAGACATCATACTTGCTATGGAAGTTGATGAAAAACCAAAGCTGAACTATAAGATTGATCAGAACAGTGATAAAAGAGCTTTCTCGGAAAAGACCTCGGTTCTCTTTGGAGGGCCATCTCAGGGTCACTAATCTTAAAAACAGGAAGTCAAGCTTAGTGACTATAAACAAGCTCACTTGGGAAGAAGTCCCATGTCTATCTCTGTATATATTTAAATTTCAATGCTTTTTAATTTCAGTACTTGATTTAATGCATTTTAGTGGTTTTGGTGTCTTAGGTACGTAGGGGATACATTTTGGATTTTTCAATTGAGTAAAAATGAGAAGTGGATCAGCTCAAACCTTTACTCGAGCCATGTTACACTAGGATCGATCCAACGCAATAGGTCCGATCGAGCCACCTTCGTCCGAATCGATCCATTTTTGAAATGGGATCGAGCCACATGCTCAGACCGTGACCGAGCCACTTTTTAAGGTTTTGATCGAGCCGAACAAAAGGACCTTCGAGCCATTTTTGAGAATGATTGAAATTGAGCCAAATCCTTCAAATCAAGCCAAGCTTCACCACTTGCCCACTACACACCTCATGCCAAGAAGTGTCCTCTCACCTGTCTTTTCCAATAACCCCCTCCACATACACCATCTTTGATCCTCCTCCACACACCAACACTTTAGTCCCTGTCCACAAACTTCAACAACATTTATCCTCCACACGAACATTTCAACCATCACCCTATATAAGGGAGTTCACTACTTCTCTTAAACTCTCATCACTTTCATACAACCTTTGGTATTTTGCGAACGCTTTCTTTGTTGCTTTGGTCGATTTAACTGCAGTCTCAAGACTCAACGAATTTCAGGAATCATCAACTTTGGTTTTTAACTCCTAAACTCTTGAAACTTCTGAATCTCTGTTTTGGTTTCACCCCTTTTCTGAAAATTTAAGGCATATAATCCAAGGGTTTAAAGCATCAATTTTTAATAAGTTATGGACCGTGCATGATAACTTAACGACCCTAGTCTCCTTTTTGCAGATATCACCATGTCAAAAAGAGGGAGGCCTAACAGTTCAAGTGGAATTTCAGTGAAAGACATCTATAGAGCATTGATGTAAATGGAAATTACGAAATCAACATTCCCTGATGCAGAAAATTTAGGAACCCTGGGCATCCTTGAACAAGTAAAATATATATTAAAGGATATGGGGATATCAAGTATACTCACGATAGAGTTCGAGGCTCACCGAAAACCAACATGCATGTTCCTAGCTTCTTTNGGGGGGGGGGGGGGTTATAAGTTCCAGGATTTGCATGAAAGGACATAAAATTTTACCTTCAGAAAATTGGAAACCATCTATGGTTTCATGTGTCAGAGGTTTCAGCCTGATGTGTTTGAACGAGATCCAAATCACTTGGGATGTGATAGGGTCCAAGGACTTCAAGGCAGGATGAACCAAGAATTCATGCATATGTCACCCATCGGTGAGATATGTACAACAAATCCTAGAAAACTTGTTTTTCTCCAGACGAGATACCAGCACTATCTTAACAGAAGAAATGGACTTCTTGCGTCTGGGCATTGAGCGACATGTCTGCAACACTCTGCAGACCCAAGATCTATTCTGTAATTTCTTTAAGGAAAAGACATGCCCTTCAAAGATATTCCTGCAGCAGTTGCTAAAGTTCAAGGAACTTAACTGGATTACAAGAGAGGGGACGACGCCTCAAATACGAATCAGAGGATGGATAACACCCATCCTGTAACTTGCTCAGGCGCCTCTTGGAAGAAATGTTTGGAAACCAAGGCTGATGGATATCAACTACCTCGAGGATATTCAATATATAGTGGGAGAGTATAAACGCTTAATTCTGCTATCAGTTTAGAGCATGGGACAATACGAAAGTAATCGTCCTACTCCCGAACAGCAGGCGCACCACTTTCCGAAAACAGGAGAATTTGCCTTTTAAATACGACACTTCGAACATAAGGGAAATCGTTGCCGCAATGACAAACCTGGAATCATGCTCCGATAAACTTTCAAACCTCTCATTGGACGAGGATTCATCCAACTCCCAAATTGGGAGTAACTAAGGTCCATCTCCGTCAACCTAACCATTGTATAATCCGTTTCGTTTGCATGTGTCTATGCTTCCTGTTTTCTTAAAGTGTACTTTCTATCCTTGTTTCTTACCGCTCTCCTAAATGTTCCTTTAAACTTGGTTTACACAGAAACTGTGTAATTTAGGTTTGGGGGAGGATTCAAGGGACTGTTATCTACTGAAAATTTCCTTGTTTGTTCTTTTTTCTCCATCTTTGCATAGCATACACAACATCTATTAGCATGTAAAAACCATAAAAATTTGAAATTTTTTCGAAAATCATCCTTCAAAAAGAAAGTGTCATAGTAGTTGCATTTCATGTAATTGCATATAGGATGTTGAAATTTCCTGTAGATGCATATGCATAGGGAATTATGAAGAAGATAACGTTGTAAGTATGTTGTTTTCTCGGAAAATGTTAGTGCCCTGGTTATTAGTTGTCTAATGCATCCTGAAATTGTCGGAAGTAAAAATGCACCTTGCTTGGAATGTGAACTTGCATGATTATTTATCTCTTGAAGCATGCTGTGATTTGAAGATTGCTCCTATCTATTAGAACTTAAAATTTGAATGTGTAATTATCATGTTTGTGTGTTGAATATGAACTCACGGATAGTATATACATATTTGAGTTATCTTCTACCTTTTAACACTCTTGTTAAACCAAGTNCACTCTTGTTAACCCAAGTAGAATCCCCACCCTTGAACCTTGCCTTCTTTCAAACCCTGAATTTACTACTGAGTGGCAGATCTTTTATGGAATGAGTTTGGTAGAATGTGTTAGGTTCCAACTGACAGTAATAAGGTCTCATGTAGTTCTAGTCCATGCTTTTTGGACTAGATAGGACTAGGTGGGATTCAATTTTGGAGGTTGGTTTGGGTGGAAATGAATGAAAGGGTATTGGTAGTTGGTAAAAAGGAAATTTTAAGTAAGAACCTTAGGAGATGAATGGAAAAAGAATCAGAATATGCTAGTAGAAAGTTTAGGGGAACAATGGTATGCAAAAGAAGTATAGCTAGCGCAGATTAAGAAAAGTATATGACAATGAATTCAAAAGGGTAAAACCCAAAAGATAGTATAAATGAAAAGGTCAAAGACCATAAGTGTTTAAGTAAATAAGTTCCTGAAACATCTAGCAGTCATTTAAGAAAAAAGTCTCTCCTAAGTGTAACAAAAGAAAAGATGAAAAAGGGGAATATGTGAATAAGTTGAATCACTTCAAGTGTCAAAGGGTAGATTTAGGACTCTTTACTGGGTAGAATCAGGAAAATTAGGTTTCATTAGCATTGGGTAGATGAGGTTTTATTTCTGTATGCATCTAAGTGTTCCTAACTTTAGTATTCTGCTAAAGCTCATTCCCTTTTGAGAGAACCCTTATCATGAATCATTAACCATTGCATGAAGGGGTCATCTTTACTCCTTAACATGTTTTTGACCAAATGAGTTCATTGAAATCGCATGACTTGATCCATGGTTCCTAATTAATGAATGTTAAAGGGGCAAACGAATTTGTATGCATTGTGGAAGTTGAAATTGGTCTGTGATGAACTGTGATGAGTATGGCTAAAGTTTTTAAGTAGGACGAGCTTAGGACTACACTATAGAATTAGTAACCAGGACATTAATATTACCTGTGTTAGCAACATGTTTTAAACTGAGTTCCCACTTTCAAACCTCACTCTCAGACTTCTGAATTATTTTCTTAAGGGCAAGCAAGGATTTAGTTTGGGGGAGTTGATGTCACTGTATTTTCATGGTTTTTAGAAGTTATTTAACATCAATTTTGAGGTCTTTTGTGTGTGCATATATCAAATTTATAGTTGTTATTAGTAAGTTTGTGATTTTTAGGGTATTTCGCATTAGCATTTGCATATGCATGCATTTTGGAGATTTTTCAGGACTTTCAGGAGTTTTCAGGAAGATTTGTGAGAATTCAGAACATGAGCGGAAAATGTGGAATGGAACCAATACGAAGTCCGGATCGATCCACACAATACTCTGGATCGATCCATCTCCAAGCCCGGCTCGACCTCATTATCGAGCCATTCCATTTTTGGCTTAATCCAGCTCCCAAGTTACCTCGACCCTGGCCAAAGCTTCACCTCGATCCAGCTCCTAAGTCACCTCAACCCCGACCAAAGATTCACCTCGATCCAGCTCCTAAGTCACCTCGATCCAGCTCTTAAGTCACCTCGACCCCGGCTAAAGCTTCACCTTGACCCTGGCCAAAGTTTCACCTCGATCCAGCTTCACCATCGGATCAACCCACGCAACATTCTGGATCGATCCAACCTCAACTTGGATCGATCCTATGGATTGAGCCCACCTAGCAGCCATCCCGATCTACTAACTCCTCGGTCCGATCTCACCTTGTCACCACCTAAAGCCCAGATCGATCTCCTTCTTACTTCGGATCGATCTCATCCCCAACATGGATCGATCTCCTCTCTTCCATGGCTCGATCTCCTTTAAACTTCAGATCGCTCTTCTCTCTTTCACGCCTCGACCATGGAACTTTGCCTCTATCAAGCGTCAAGTGAATGGCTCGATCTCATACACTTCTCAGCTCTAGCCAAACATGCTTCAACCCGACCAACTCAAATCCAAAATAGACTTGACCCAAGACCCAAGCCAATGACTGTATTTTGTCTTTTCTGCGTTTTAGGGCTTTTCCTAAACTCCTAAAACGCCTCCTTTTTAGGAAGTTGTGTTTTTGTTGCCATTTTAGGTTTTTGTCTTAGGTTTCTTTTTCTCTCTTTTTCATTTGTTGTTCTTAGTGTTTTTGGTGTACAAACCCGAAATCCTTTGAGTTTTATGCTAATCTACTGCTTTCTTTTACTTTCTTGCTTAATTTAAGGTTGTTGTCTATCTGGTGCATTTTGAGCTTCTATTTTTCATTTTAATCTTCTGTTTTAGCTTTGATCATTTTATGGGTTTGTTACTATTTCATTGCTGTTCTTATTTTCTGGCTTTGAGTTCTTTCTGTTCTTGATGTTCTTCATAAGGTTGACCTTTGATCATGATGTTTAGTTTTAAGGTTATGATTTCTGTTTTTCCTCCTTTCATACTCATGAGTAGTGAGTAGTTTCTTTAAGTTCCTAAGGATGGGGTAGACTAGGGTTGATGTTTTGATCTTACCTTAGCACATAAGCTTGTTTGCATATAAATCCCCTATGTTTCATTTTGCTTAATGCTGGTTTCTTTCACGCCAATTGGAATATGATCTTGGGCATTCCAGCACCCGAAAAGTTCAACGGAATGCCTGATCATGGTAATTTCAGAGATTTGCTCATCCTAGCGTAACGACTTAGATGCTTAGGATCTGCATCTTAGCCTAAGGAGTTAGATGTTTCGGGGGCTTATTAGCTTTAGTAGGTTGGTTCTTCACGCCTTCTAGATAGTGTATTGTTAACGGGAGTTATCTGATGATTGCTTAGGTTGATTCCATTTATCAAGGGATTGGACTTGGTTGCATATGAATCTACTTTTTAGGGATAGCTCATTGTTTGAGGTATGTTAGATGCATAGGTAGATTAGGATAGATCTCTAGTCGATTACCCTTGTCCTTAGGAACTGCTTACACTTGATTTCATCTCTACNTTTTTTTTTTTTTTTTTTTTTTTTTTTTCTGTTTTTAACTTTTACCTTTTTTAGCTTCTTATGCATTTTTTTCTTCTGTTTATGCTTTTTAGTTCCTTGCATTCTCCTTTCACTTAAGACTTGTTAGAAACCCCCCATTTTCATATTTTCTTGACTTAGAAGCATCCATTGCATCTAGTCTGCTAGTACACACCCATTTGGATTGATAACCTTACATACTACAATAACCATGATAGTGGTGTAAGGGATTGATAGCACATAAAAATCCTACTATCACCGATTGCCAAAAGTTGATCATACTAACAATTACCGACTTGATCAACTGTAGCCTGCCAGCATAAGAGAGAAACTTTGTGGCCCAAGAAGTCATTTTCTTCGAATCGAGTCGACTAACCATGAGCAATCAGCCCGTGTAAGACACTTTGTCATTAGGGGCAAGCCAAGATAACGCACTGATAGGGCTTCCTGTCAGATTCTAATGTTTTGAACGACAATGTGTAAATCTGATCTTGTTAGACGTGCAATGAAGATTGACGATTTTCGGGCATTGACACGAAGACCAGAGGCAGTGTCGATTGTGTCAAGGACTTGAAATATACCCATCAATGAGGCCGGCTCGCCGTCAGTGAACACTAATATATCATCAGCAGAACAAAGGTGGGTGAGTCCAATGTCGTGGTAGAGAGGATGATAACCAAAAATACCAGATCTTGCACTTGCATTTAGAAGCTGGGTCAACACATTGTTAGGAATAACATATAAATACGGGGAGAGGGCACAACCTTGGCGAAGCCCTCGACGGCTTGATAAGAAACCAACCGGTTCGCCATTAACAGAAACCATAAATATTGCCATAGAGATGCATAGATAAATCCAATGGATAAACCGTGGTGGAAAACACATGACCTGTAAAAAAGATAGTAAAAAAAAAATCTCAATTAACTGTATCAAAAGCCTTGGAGGTATCTAGTTTAAGAGTACAACGAGTAGATATAGAGGTTTTGTGATAATCCTTGACGATCTCGGTGGCAAGCATGACGTTCTCTAACAGTAGCCGACCCTTGACGAATGAACTTTGTTTTGGCTCAATGAATTCTGGCAGCAGGAACTCAGGCGATTTGCAAGAATGCTGGGACTTCCCCAAGTCTTTCTTCGTCCTGTCAGGCTAATGGATGATTATAGTGGTGCATCGTTCGTTTCTTCCTGGCTCAACCTCCGCTCTTTCGCAGCTTCTTCGTTATCTTCATTTTCTTATTATGACTAGTATGATGCTCGGATCACGAGGTTCAGTTCTGTTGGGTTTGCTGCTTTGGTTTGCTCTAATTATATCTAGTTTGGCTTTTAGATTTTAAAAAGAGCTGCCACTAATGATCTTTGTACTCTGAAATTATCTTTTTCTCGTCCGACAATAATATGTGTTTTTAGCTTTTGTTGTTTTTCTTTGTTAATTGTATTGTTTATCATGAGATGAAAAAGAAAATCTAGTTTTTACATTGGCAAAACAATGGAATAATACTTTTATAATAAGATTTTTGTGGTTTTCACGTGAGTGAGCAGAAAAAAGAAAAAACAAAACAAAAATGGGCTTTAAATTTGGGCCCACAGTGGCAGTGGCAGGCTGAGAGATGATGGGTCCCACAGCGCCCATGATCCCAAAATTTCCAAAGAAAATGGAGACAATTTCTGTCTTTATCCGAAAGCCACCCTCACGCTTTGAATTAATATTAATCATTCATATATAAAAAATTTAGTGTTTTTATTATTAAAATATAATCATTTACAGGCAGATGAAGTTGTAAATCATTTTTTTCCTTTGAAAAAAACAGATGACAAATTGCAATTTCTGGCCGTCGGCAAAGGTCCACACATTTGTCAGTACATATATATCCGATAGTTTTCTTTTCGTGATATGTAAATTTGTTTGATAATTTGTGGCATAGAAAAAAATTGGCTTTACATAAATTTATGATTTAAGGACTCAAAAATTGTAATTGGTTAGTTAGATTTTTGGATGAGCCAAATGAATCAGTGCACATCGGACATTCGATATATTTTATTGTTATTTCACTGATTTATATTTATTTTTTGGGTTTTCTGTAAAAAAAACCTTCAGTATGAATAAATAGACAAATGTAACCTCCAGATTATTTCTGTTCACGTAAAACCTTCAACTTGTAGTCAACCCGCAATACAGTCTATCCGTTAACTTACCGTTTATAATTAACGGTTTGTCGAAATGCTGCGTTTTGATTTCTGCATCTATATGAGAATAAATAAAATTGAATTGGGGCTTAGCGTTTGTCGTCTTCAAGTTGCAGAGAGTGATCTCGAAATTGAGAGAGAGAGAGAGAGAGAGAGAGAGAGAGAGAGAGAGAGAGAGTGGT
>OVBE01006326.1:0-19213 GCA_900406425.1 Iberis pinnata | reverse complement strand
AGAGAGAGAGAGAGAGAGAGAGAGAGAGAGAGAGAGAGAGAGAGATATGATTTTAGAGGAGACATCTTCTCTTATTTTACGAGTTTTGGGAAAGTCCGCCAAAATTTTCTTAAAAAAATTCAAACCCCGCTAAAATTTCTTTATAAAAATTAGAGTCCGCTAAAATTTTTTAGTACTTCTTCGTAATATAGTAGTTGTACAAAATTTACAAATAGTTATACATTTGGTGAATTTCATTTATTTTAGTATTACATATAATTATATTTTGTTTTATTAGTTGTACAATGAGTCATAAGGTTTAAAACTATGATTATTGGTATTTCACGTAATAAAAATGTGTATAAAAGTTGTACAACGAAATCCGATATTGAGTAGTCCCATATTTAACAAAGTGACTATAGAAGTGTATGTAGTGTGTTGGGTTGTAGAATACAACATTGTTTGGAATATATCATTTCTCTTATATGTTTTGAACTCTGCTAGCTTTGTTTCCAGTTTTGAGTTTGTAAGTGTGCTACCTTTGTTTCAAATTATAGTGTAACAATGTAATTTTCATAACTCAAATCGAATTTTAGTTTCTAAACGTAATATTAGTATTAAACAAATGAAAACACAGTTTTACATAGTTATACAAATAAAGCAAAGTAATATTCAAACAGTTTGATTTCCAAATAACAACCATTGTAGGACGCCTTTTATTTCGTGTCCTTCGCCTTTTATTTCGTGTCCTTCGCCGACGTTCCCCAGATGATGGAAACTTTTTCACTTTCTTTGTTTCCTTCTTTTCCATACGCTTTGGAGCCATGATCTTCATTTCTTTTATGTAATATGGGACATCCCATTGACTTTTATCAGGAACCACATAAATAGACTTATAATATGCCAATGCCCACAACTCTGTCCAATATTATTTAGTGATCAAATCTTCTAGCTCAAAAACCGAACGACTACAATTGTTAGAGTATGAAATTTGGTTAGAGTATAGAATGTAAGCCGCTATTCCCTGGACACAAGGATATTTATCAATGTCAAAGGACCTGCAAATGCAACTTTTTGTTTCAAGGTCGAAAGAGTTTACCTCCGACACAATTAATTTTTTTGCAATCAACAATGCTTCATGCACATAATTATCCACTAGAGGAACTAGTTTTCGTTCACTGGATCCTCAAAAGATTTCTTTCCTATGTTCATTAAACCAATCACCTGTTTTTTAATCATCATATCCAGCAAGGGTATTAGAGAGTACTTCCTCGCATCCTTGAACACGCTGTTCATCGACTCCACAACGTTACTTGTGTCGATGTTGTATCTATCTGCTGGAAACCAACACCTCACCCACTTTTCTTTCTCACTACTTTTCTCACACATTTTGCAGCCGAAGAAAATCGAATCTTGAAAGCTGAATAAGCAGCATCAAATTCAGACACATTGTAGATCCGAGCCATTTTCATAAATTTCCATTGAACAACTTCTTTGTTGACGTTAGTTGCATGACCTTTCACATTTTAAGACAAATTCCAGATACAATAAGCATGATTAGCCATCAGAAATACATTAGCTATGGAATTAATGAGACTTACATTTCTGTCACTCATAAAAACCAACTCTGATGAATCTGGCACAACAGCTTTGAACATCTCAAAAAACCAATTCCAACTGTCCTTATTCTTACCATCTAGAACACCAAAGGCTAAAGAATAGTGGTGCCGATTAGGATCCTGGGCCGTTGCAAAAACAAGTACACCACCATATCCATTTTTCAGAAAAGTATCATCCACGATTACAACTTTCCTCATCACTTTAAAACCTTCTATGCTAGCTCCCAGAGCGATGAATAAGTACTTGAATCTGTCTAATTCATCCAATTTCATACTTGTTATTGTCCCGTCATTGATATTCTCCAATATGTATAAATACGAATACAACATCTGATAACTTTCTTTAGGAGTCCCACACAAAACGTTGATAGCTACATTTTACCTCTCAAAGTAGTGGAGTATGATACATTGACACCAAGTTTTGTCCACACCAGATCCATGATACTTCTAGGAGGAGGAGTTTCCACTTTCCTTGGATAATCATCACGCAATAGAGAGGCAACTAGCTCGTAGAGCATGTATGCATCTTGTTGTACATTCTAATAGAGAACATTTCAGAGTTTTTAATCTTCGCAGCTCATAGTCCCCGTTTACATCCTTCCTTAGGACATTTTAGCACTAATCACTGCTTATCTGATTTGACCAGCTCAAACCCAAAACTTTTCTTACATGCGCCTCTATCCACCACTTCTTGCATTGCCCTTCTACTAACTAACTCTTGCTGTATTTTCAGACAAAGACCGTCTTCCCATTCCTCCATAAACTGAATTAGCTCCGCAACAGGTGGAACATCTACATGTTTATCATGCATTTATGTGTCTTGCTTATCATTATCCATATTGCCATCAACATTTTCATCCTCATTGCCATCAACATTTCCATCCACATTTACTCCTTCATCGGCTTTTCCTACCATCTCCTCAATCGCCACTATCCCCCCTCACATTGTTTATCAACTTCATTTTTGTCACCATATAAAGTTATGGCTTTCTCTTCATCTTTTATTTCATCATCATTCGAATGTCATACCTCATAGTTCATACCTAAAGGACTTAGTTTGCCCGCTCTTGAAAGTTGCTCTGAAAGTTTTGACATTTTAATGACCTCCAAAAACAAAATGCACCTGCGGTTCTCTTTATCAAGGGGCCATAGATAACCACAATAGGTCTTCAGCATCAGAAATCGATATATTTTTCATCACACCAACTAACAGTGGAATGTAACTCAATTTCAATTTCACATTACTTTCATCTAGCGCGAGATTTTTGCATATACGTGCTTCTACCATTGAAAGACTTATCTCCTCAATATCATTTTTCCACACTAAACAATATACTTTATCTTCGCATCTGAAGTGTATGATGAAATTGTTGTTCATTATATCCTACCAAAACCATTGAATACCATCCATTATGCATAGATAAATCATCGCAACAAAATTAATTTGTATGCAGAAACTTTTATTGTTGTACCAGTATTACTAGTTATATCACAACTATAAGTAATACTAGTTTCAGTAGTATTGATTTTCAACTCTACATGCAATACGAATCGAAGAATGCAACTATTCTCCTACTCAATTCAAGTCATAATGGAATCCAAGACCAAGGTACGACATCTAAATCCATTCAAATAAGGTTTTCCAGCTCATACAAGAGCTTCCCAATCAGGAAAAGAAGGTAACCGAGGCAGAGCAGCTTTCAAATGGAAGAGGAGAGCCAGATGAAGTCGAGAAATCATGTAAGGAAGCTCTCCTGTGTCGTCTCTCCGGCGAGGTGAACCAAATCGAATATGAAACCGCAACTCCAAACCCAAACGCACATTCATTTTTAGTTTTATTACATTTATTTATATTTTCTTTTCCTGAGATTTTTTTTTTTTGATGAAATTTTAAATTTATTAATAAAAAACAAGAGTTATATGTACAAAAGAGATAGTCACTAATGGACTACTGGAAGAATCGAGAAAACAGAGAAAGAGTAGGTGTGCAGGGTTGCCTCGTTAAAACCTGATTCCGGAAAACCCAGTGGGACAAAACCAGAATCAGGAAAAAGAGTACAACCCAGAAGCACATGAAAAAATGATGAGCAACAAAAAAGCATGTATGACACGGGAGTGTGCATGAGTCTAATGATGAAGGAGAGAACATCGATGTAGAAGACCGTGTAGCGGTGATGAGGAACCGTAGTTGAGGCTGGTGAGCCGGTCACTTATAATCCGCGAGATAAGGGTACGAAGTACAAATGGTGACCGGCGCGGTTGACCATGGCGACGTCCATTGCGCTCTCGCCAGACGTGATAGAGGGATGTCTGGAAGCACATGCAGAGAAGGATGCGGTACAATCGGTTGAGGGATTGTCGACAAAGGAGTGCTAAGGTGGTAGACCAGTCCGGTGAAGGGAGGTGCGATAGGAGAGGCGTGACTAAATCTGACCAGATGGTGAAGGAGTAGGGACAAGCAAAAAACAAGTGGTCACGGGTTTCATCTCGTTCACCGCACAAAGGACAAGCTTGGTGAAATCCCCAAGCTCGCATCCTTGCTCCGGTCGCCAACCTGTCAAGAATAGCAAGCCAGGAAACAAACGCGTAACGAGGAACAAACTGTGGAAACCATATAGAAGAGCACCACAATTGCTTAGGATGGGAATGGCGTATCTGTTGCCAAGTGACGTGGGAGGAGAATGACAGCTTGTAAAGGTCCGGTCCATGCTTCCATTACGGTATATCGTGACCGGAATGTGGTAGCGGCAAAGGTAGCATGAGTATTTGCGAGTGTAGAGCACGGAATACGGGATTGCGTGAGTGTCGGATCAGCCAGGAGGACGAGGAAGCCGCATCATAGACTGACGCATCCCATCGAATCCCAAGCTCCCTAGAACCCGCAGCACCTACAAGAGAAAAAAGAGGACCAAGAGGACTCCAAGAATCATACCAGAAGGATGCACGGTGGCCATCGCGGACGTCAAAACGGAAGAAGGTGGCTGCAATGGGTCGAAGCCTGAGCAGCTTTTGCCAAGACCATGAGCCTCTCGTCGTGCTGCTGAAGTCCCAGTATGTTGAGGAGCGGAGAAGGTAGGTGCGGATCCAGTTTGACCAGAGCGAATGAGTGTCCGAGAGAAGGCGCCAAATAAGGGAAAGGGAGAAAACGGTAGAGGTGTCCTCAAGACGACGAATACCGAGACCCCCTTCATCCTTTGGACGGCATATATCCACCCAACTTACCTTTGCACTATGATGATTAGAGCTCGAGCCAGACCAAAGGAAGTTGCTACAGAGACTATTGAGAGTGTGCAGACATTTCTTAGGTAGGCGAAATGCAGACTGCCAGAAGTTGATTGTACTAGCAATAACAGACTTAATCAGCTGCAAACGCCCTGCAAAAGAAAGAAGCTTAGTGGACCAACCATTAATACGAGATCGAACCCGGTCAATGAGTGGCGCATAGTTAGCAGGAGAGAGAGCTTTGGTAGTTAGGGGTAGACACAGATAGCGAACGGGTAGGGTCGCACACGTGAGTCCTATGCTGGTGAGGTAAGTATGATGCCCGGTTTAGGAGGTCCCGCAATGAAGATGGTAGACTTTGCAAGACTGAGATGGAGTCCCGATGCCTGACCAAACTCCTGCATAACCGAAATAACACCAGCAATCGAGGCGTGATCGCCGTCCGTAAAAATGAGAATATCATCAGCAAAACAAAGGTGGGTTAGACCCAAAGAGTGGCATCGCGGGTGATAACCTATGCGACCTGAAGCTGCTGCTGCATTGAGCATGAGAGAGAAAACATTGTTAGCAATAACATAAAGATAAGGGGATAGGGCACAACCTTGTCGAATGCCACGCTTGCTGGGGAAATAGCCGGCTGCTTCGCCATTGACTGAAATTGAAAAAGTGGCGGTGGATATACAAAGATAGATCCAATGAATGAAACGAGAAGGAAAATCCATAACACGTAACACCGCGACAATGAAACCCCAATTAACAGTGTCAAAAGCCTTAGAGATATCAAGTTTTAGAGTACACCTGGGCGTGACGGTGGGTTTATGGTAGCCCTCGATAAGTTCTGAAGCAAGCAGAACATTCTCCAACAATAGCCGACCCTGGACAAACGCACTCTGATTCGGTTCCACTAAGACGGGTATAGACAACTTGAGGCGGTTAGCCAATATCTTCGAGATAACCTTGTATAAAATGTTGCAACAGGAGATAGGTCGGAAGTCCTTCATTGTCAGCGGGTCATCCCCCTTAGGAATAAACGCAACCAGCGTTGCATTGACTCCGCGAGGAAGAAAACCATAGAGGAAGAAGGATTGAACAGCCGTTACAAAATCAGGACCAATGATGGGCCAAGAAGCTTTGTAGAACTCAGCGGGATAGCCATCGGGACCCGATGCCTTGTTGGAAGGCATAGAGAAAAGAGTGCCCTGAATTTCTAGCAGCGAGAACTGGTGCTGACATTTGTGCGGCTAGGTGGTCCGGGAGGCGATAGTGGATGAGATCAGTTAGAGTAGGCGCGGTAAGAGGGGCTGTCGGAGAGTCGCACTGGAGGAAAGCTTGAAAGTGAGCAACCGCCGCGTTTTTGATGGATTCTTGATCTGTTACGACTTGACCAGAAGGAAGGACGAGCCGTTTGATTGTGTTTTTTGACTCTCGAGCAGCCGCTACACGGTGGAAATAGGTAGTGTTCTGATCACCTTGTTTTAACCAGGCTATCCGTGACTTTTGACGGTAAAACTCCTCCTCCGCATGGGCTAGATCAGTCCATTCTTTAGCAGCCGAGGCCTCAAGTGCAAAAGACGCCAAGGTGGGATTGAGGAGGGCAGCATGTTGGGCATCGCAGAGCTTTGCATAAGCCTGTTTTGTCCGAGAGCTGATGTCGCCATAGGAGCCAGTATTAAGAGCACGAAGTTGGAACTTGAGAGCCTTTAGCTTGGTGTAGAAGAAACGTAATGCAAGGCGGGAGTGACGGATAGGCGGTTGGGAATCCCAAGAGGACTTAACAGCCTGCAAAAAGGAAGGATGAGCAATGAGATGATTATTGAATTTGAAAGGTTTACGCACATAAGAGGAGAGGGCGTGAGAGAGATGGATGACACAGCGAGCATGATCGGAGACGCCGTTTGTAACAAAAATCGCATAGGCATGAGGGAACTTGCGAGCCCACGAGTCATTGACCAATGCACGGTCTAGCTTTTTGCCAATAGGGTTTGCCTCCTGATGATTCCACCATGTGAAACGCGGACCTACATAAGCCAAATCAACAAGATCAAAAGAATGCACAAAGTCTTGAAATTGTATCATGCCTAAGTGGCTAGAGGTAGAGAGAGTATTGGAATGCTCTGAAGAAGATAGAATTTCATTGAAGTCTCCACAAATGATCCAAGGGATAGCCTGGGAACCACACATGTGACGGGATTGGCACAAATTATGCCACAATTGAACACGATCCACCTGAAAATTTGATGCATAAACACACGATATGAGAATGACATCACCAGAATCAAGAGTAACAAGCACAAAAATAACTTGAGATGAGGAAAGTAATTCAGTAACAACAAGACCAGGTTTCCAGCAAACCCAGATACGACCCAAACGGTGAGAGCTATAGTTGTGGAGAGCTTCCCAACCCGGAAGAGCGCGCTGTAGAACATTCAAAAAGTTTGGATATAGGACCCGTGTTTCCAAGAGACAACCAAATTGTTGGTTAGTCGACTGAATCCAATTCTGAACCACATCGTGTTTTCGAGACTGATTAAAGCCCCGGGTGTTCCAAGCAAAGAGAGACATTACATTAGTGTTTCCGCGAGGAGACAAAAGTGGGTTTTTTAGATGCAACATGCTTTGAGAGTTTGCGAGAAGCGGCTATCGCCGTGTCTTGGATTTTTGTCCGAGACTTGGGGATGACCAGATCAGGAACAAGAGTAGAGCTAGTAGCTGGCTCCGCTGCATCAGTTATTTGGCTTTCCTCAAGATCCTCATCATCCTTAGCTAAGAGTGAAAACCTGGAGGGAGAAAAATGTTGATGGTGGAAGGTAGGAGGGGGAGTGGGAGGGGAACGACGCGAGCGAGTGACTAGAGACCAGCTCTCAAAGGACGGTGTCTCATGGTCCATAGCCGAAGGTAACAGGTCCACCGAGGAGGAAAGGACATCGGTATCAGAGGCAAGAGGTGCGATAGATTTCATTGCCGGATCCAATAGGGAGATAGCACTAGCTGGTAGCGGCGGGTCAACAACCGGACTTTGGGTCGTCAGGGGAGAGAGTAAGGAACCTGGTGCTTGCGCGGTACCTGCAAAATCAGAATTAGCATAAGTGGGAATAGAGACAAGATCATTAAGAGGTACAGAGGAAGGTGAAACGTGAGTTGTCGAAGTAGTTGCGAGTGAGAGTTGTTGCTAAAGCGCGGGGAGAGGTGGAGAAGACTCGGGGGAGAGGCGGTAGTGTCCCGAGGAGGCTGAGCACGTGTCGGAGCAGTGGTAGTGTCAAGTGACGCATCATGGGACTTCTTGCACTGTTGCGCTTTGTGGCCCCACGCATGACAAGCGGTGCATCGGAAAGGAAGCCACGGGTATGAGACAAGAACGGGTTTATCATGTCCCTCGAGCTTAATTTGTTCCAAAAGTTCGTTTTCAAGATTGACAACCACCATAATACGAGCCATATCAATTCACATACACCTCTCGATAGTAGGATGGAGCTGCTTGGAATCACCTACAATATCACCGAGGAATTTCAGACCTGGACGAGAGAACAAGACATCCGGCACATTACTGAAATCCACCCATAACGGCATAGCAGTTAAGTCCGGTTTTCCAGAGATTGTTGATGGATTCCAATCCTGCACAACAAGCAAAACATCAGAGATATGCCAGTATTTTTTGTTTGTAATGCTGTTACGTAAAGATTTTGATTCAATTTTGAATAGAACGGTGTCATCCTTGATGAACTGGACATCAATTTTCTCAGATTTCCCATCACGGTTCCATAGACGATTGACGGTGGTGTGGACTTTCCCAATGTGTGGGGCTGTGCCAATAAAATAACCAATCAAAAAGCTAGACCAAAGAGGCTGTGCATCTTCAATCAATTGGGCTGGGACATCGACATAGGCTACACCACACGAAACAGAGACTTGCGGACGGAGGGATGGACCCGAGAGATCCGATGATGCAACAACACGGGACCATTGAAGTGGTCCACGAGAAGCCGCGCCAGCACTGGACGACGGTGAAGCTGGTGGCATAGCGACGGCTACGCCGTGAAACGTGAAGAGACGTGCGGCGTAAGGTAAAAAAGGAAAGAAAGAATGTCGCCTAGGTCAGAGCTCTTTTTGTTCTAATCTTTATTCTTTCCTGAGATTAATATTGTAATTTCTAATTGTTTAATGAAATGAGGGATATATAAATTTGTTAGGGATATAAGTGATTTAAATTTTTTGTAAAAGGATATAAGAGGAGATGCCTCCTCTTACTCTCATCCTTTGGAGAAATAGTCTCTATTGTCCCTATATCTAAAATGAAAATCAAATACATCCCTATTTTAACTATAATTTCGTTTACAATTATTTTTAAATTGAAAACTCAGTCATAGACTAAAAGAACAGAACTATTAGAAATATTTACAAAAAATCAACACAATACCCACCCATTTTAAAGATTCGTAGAATAAATGGGTTTAATTGAAAACCGTAAATCAAACGCAAAAATGGTAAACACGATTTCTCTTAGCATTTGTAAGTTTTGATTTCACTTTTGATTTAAGAATCATCTCAGTTTCATTTTGTTCTTCATGTCATCTCTCTTGCGAAACTAGGAGAACTCGCAAAACTAGGAGGACTAGAAGAAAAAATCAAATAATCTAGAGGTAAAAAACCTTCAAATTTTTGATTTAGCATTTCAACTGAAACTGACAAAGTCGCGCATTTGAATCAGTTTTTTTTCTCAGATATGATCTCTCTCGATTAGTTCTACCTCATTTTGGTGATGAAGTGTTGTAATTTTGTTTCTCTTGTAGAAAGTGAAAATACCTCCAAAGAAAAAATGGACTAGGAAGAAGAAAACGAGACACATGAAGGAAAAAGTTTCTTCGGTAAAAGAAGTTCCAGCGGTTGAAGATGCGGTACAAGAGCATGAGAACGAGGCGAACGAGACGTTTGAGAACATGAAATCAAATGAAGCAAAAGCGAATGAGGCGGTTGAATATCAACAAAATGAAGACAAAATTGAAGACACAACCGAGGCGAACCCGATTGAAGATAAAGAACAACAAGTTGAACAAGAAAATGAAGACATTAACTCTAGTGAAGGTTTGCAGACCAATAAAGAAGGAGAAAAGGAACAAGAGATGAACACAATTGAAGATGACGAACAAGAAGTTGAACAAGAAAATGATGACATTAACTCTGAGAATAATTCTGGTGAAGGTTTGCAGACCAATGAAGAAGGAGATGCGGGTGAAGGAAGTGAGAGAACCTTAAGCGATATACGTTTTGATATTTCTACCTATGTCTCATAGTTTGACAAAAAATTTGGTAGAACTAAGGATATCTCGTTTGTTTGTACTACTGGTATAATTAAGTAGAACTCATTTCCATTGTTTGCTGTTTGTTTGCAGGATTCCAATGATGGTGCGATAAAAATGTTGGGAATGTACTTTCCATCGACTGAGTACACGAAGAAGATCAAACTATCGACAAGGTGTTATATTGCTGATGTACTAAAGACACTTGAAGAATTATACCCTACAATCAATAGGTTAGAGAAGAGTTACTTTGATAATCATCGGCAGTTAAAACACATATTGCACATGCCAAAGGATGGAAACCACAAGGTTATGGGCATGTGGATGCTGCTTATCAGAACCACACGCATACAAAAGGAAAATAAGGTATGGTTTGTTGTCAATGGTTGTACCATACGCTATGGTATTAGGGAATATGCTTTAATATCTGGATTGAACTGTAAAAACTATCAAGTGAACTACAAGATAGTCGGAGGCATGAACTTTGTGAAGAAATATTTTGGCACTAGTATAGTAAGATATCAAGACGTGAAAGAAAAGGTTCAGGAGGGAATGGAACCTTCTCGTGATAGGTTGAGGTTGTTGGTCTCTTATTTCCTATCAAGTATTATTGTCGGGTAGAGAAAGACCAGTAAGGAGGCCCCTTTCGTCTTGCTGAGAGCAGTAGATGATGTCAACTTATGTAGCACATTCCCTTGGGGTAGACTCTCATTTTATTAGATGTTAAAAAAATTTCTCACACTATGGCTCATTTTAGAGGAACTGTGAAAGAAGATGTGATATGGCCAATTCCAGGTTTCTATATTCCAATGGAGATAAGTCTTTTAAGTAATATATGAGTAACTTCATCTCTTGTAATATTTATAAAAAGTGTGATACTGACACTTCTTGCATTTTGGTTACATGTGTAGCTCATAGCATCTAAGACCATTAAGAAATTGGGGGCCAGCTTCCAAGAGTTAGTTGAAGACGTAGACCCAACATGTCCATATACCAATAAAAGTTCAAGAGAAGTGAAATGAAGGGATTTCAACTATCAAAATTAAATAAAGAACTTGGTAATACTAAGGTTAGTTGTCTTCTTTTAAAAATTAAGTTTACGGCCTTTTTAGTATGCTTCTATATGTTTTATACGCATTAGCGGTTTATTTTGTAGGATATTGAGAACATTTTGACTGTTATCGAAGAGGAAAAAAGTCTACTAGATCATATTACAGAACCAGAGGCCATTATGGATAAGGATGACGTGATTGTCGAGAGCTTGATGAAGAGGTTTTATTGTGGAGATGTTGTAAGGTTTGAAGATATGCTGGAGGAAGATGTGGCTGCCCGAGAAGCCCCTCTCCCTGATAATGGTGGAACAGAGACATGAGCTCAGATAAGAGCCACTAACGAAGAAGCAGAGATGACGGTGAAAATGAATGAACCGGTATAACTCTTTAACAACTTCAAGGAAGATATGGAAGAGAGGATGAAGAAGATTGAGGAAAACGAAGAGGCTAAAGAGGTCAAAGAGGTCAAATAAATGAACTGATGTTGCTTTTGGTTATCAGTAAAACTAATGTCGCTTTTGTTTTTAACTTAAACTTAAACTTATGTTGCTTTTGGTGTGTACTAAAGCTGATGAAGCTTTTGGTTTCATGTTGCTTTTGTTTTATACTAAAACCTAAACTTATGTTGCTTTTCGTTGTAACTAAACCTTGTGTTGATGTAACTGGTAAAACTGGGAAAACTGGGAAAACTTGAAAACTAGGTAAGCTGGATAAATTGGGGAAAACTAGAGAGCTGAGCAAACTATTACATCTAGGAATTAATAGATCATAACAAAGCATAATAATATTACTCGATTTTAATGCATAATAATGAGCATTTATGTCTGCTATTCTGCATTATTCTGAAGGTTTTCCTTGCAAATTTGGTATATTTTCAGGATTCTAGGTGTTCGGATCGTTTTGGAGCAAAATGATGCATTTAAGAGCAAATCAGAAGAATTTGGGTAAGTGGCAGAACAAAGAGATCGATCAATCCCTTTAGGGATCAATCGTGCACTTATTACTAATAAAAGTCACAGTTCATGAAGAATAATCGATCCCTTAAAGGATCGATCTGGCATTTGCTCCTGGAATTTTTTCGGACAATGAGATCGATCGAGCATATGAAGAACGATCGAGCATTTTGGCCAAGAGATCGATTGATCCCTCTAAAGATAGATTTATCCGTTCATCTGAGAATAATTAGAGAATATTTCATTTTTGCACTCAAGTCTTCAAGCTTATCAATTTTTCTTTATTTTATTTATTTTCCTTTTTGCACTATAAAAACCTTTTGGTTAGGGTTTTATTTTCAGATACTTTTACAATTCTTAAGCTTTTACAGTGAGAAGAATTCTAAACCCTGTATTTTAAAGAAGAATTATGAACTCTGATCTTGATTTATAAAATCTATTTTAATTATTTAATTATGTGTTCTTCTATGATTTTGTGTTGCTTTTTCTTTACAATTTCTGAGTAGTTCATTAGTTAGATTTTAGGTTTTCCCAGGGAAATCAGGTTTGATTGTTAGTGTTATTCATAAAGGGACTGAATTTGTTAGGTTCGCAGTCTAGATTTGAACTTAATGCATGAATTATTCTGATCACCTAGTTCTTGATAATATGTTGATAAATAGAAAGGGATTTGGTTTAGATATCTGACCTAATCTAGATGAGTAAATGCCTTTGCTTGTGGGAGTATTGTCTTAGGGGTTTATGAACTTATCAAATATGAACTGTAATGCATGTTTGAATTATCTAAATACGGCGTAAGTTTGTCTTTAGTAATTTGAATATAGGGATTAATACTTCGGGAGGAGAATAATCTAGTTTCTGTCTTTTGAGTTGAGAACTATTTTCGAACGATAATCCTTGCATGATAACCTGTCTTTTAAACCTGACTACATGTGGATTGCCTATTTCCTGACGTATTTAGTTTATCTTTTAAATCCGCTTATTTTATATACTGCTTTAATTACGTTACAAACATCTACTTATTTTGTCTTAGCTTGATTTGAGATTGAACTGAAAGTTGTGCTATCTAGTCTCTGTGGATTCGACCCTTTACTGTGCTATAGTGATCTGTCCTCTGCAGTATAGTTATAGGATAAAGTTCTAAATCTATCAGAATTTTAGCACCGTTTCCGGGGACCAATACAATGCTTTTTAAGTTTTCTTAAGAGTCTACTATAAGATTTTTACTTTCCAGTACTCATATTGTTCTTTCTTCTTGGTTTTGTTTTTACAGGTGCATGACCAGATGATCTAACAAATCGAATGACTTGATCAACCTTAGTAACGCAAAACTCGCGAAGTTAGAATGCTCAAACCAGAAAGCTAAGAAGAACGCAAGCTCATCCAATCCAATGGGTGATAACGTTAATCAGAACAATCCGGTGGATCCTAATGGTCCAAATGATCTACCTCCCCCAGACTCAATTAACTGATACTCAATCTAGTAGGAGGAAGAGCTAATGGAAATCAAGTGCCACAAGGACAACCAAAAGCTGATGGCAACCTAATTCCACCAGTAAACCAAGTTCCTCAGAATATCGATGCAAAAAACTTTCTCTTTTATGGCGATCCAGACAGATTTGCTAATCAACGCCCTTCCCTATATCACCCTCTTGTTGGTTCTTTCAACAATCCTGAAGCATTCTTTGCTAAAAGAAATGCTATCCAACCTTGACAACCTCAACATCGGGAGTACCAATTTCCCATTCAGCTTTTTCAGATGATTCGTAACAACCAGTTTAGTGGTCTACCCGCTGAGCATCCCATGGATCATATTGATAACTTTGAAGACATTTGTAGCACTACCTAGATTAATGCGGTATCACACGATCTATGCACTGCAGCCTGTTCTGTCACTCTCTAGCTGAGAGAGCACTTGGATTGTTGAAATCTCTACCCGCTGGTTCTATTGTAACTTGGGATGACTGCAAATCCAAGTTTCTCAACCACTTATTCTCCACTACCAGGACTAACACATTAAGAAAAAAGATCTATGGATTTATGGAAAGTTCAGTAGAATCATTCTATGAAGCCTGGGTACGATTTAAGGAGCATCTTAGTGACTGCCCATATCATGGTTTCTCATATGTAAGTCTCCTCAACACTTTCTACATGGGAGTTGACCAAAAATACCAGCTTTCCTTAAATACAGCGAGTGATGGTGACTTTATGACCAAAGCTGTCCCATATGCCTATCGATTGATAGAGAAATTAGCAATTAGCAACAATAATCACTATCCAGAATTGGATCGAAGAACAAAGGGGACTACATCTGACAACTCTGAACTTTCATCAGTGAAGGGACAAGTTTCAAAGATGAGAGGAATTTTTAATCAACTCCTCAAGAACCAGAACTAGAAACATATGAGTTTTTTTGATGATTCAAAGCTGCTTGCTTTGCCTTCCAAGAGCAAGAAACATATGTTGATGAAGAAGAAGAGAGCTATATCAATAGCCAAGGTTAAAAGGTGTACAATCAGGGTTATAATTCAGGTTTTAACAAGACGCTCCCAGTCTCTCTTGGACGAGTAACAATATGGAAAACCCTCAGGATCAGGTTTATCCATCCCAACAAAAACCTTTTGTGAAAAACTCTGGTTAGCAGTTTTTTCATAACCAAGGAGGTGGCAGTTTCCAAGGAAATCAGAAAATGAACTATGTGCAGAACTCTAATTCATGCGGTTTTCAACAAACCTCTCAGCCTGTATAATAACAAGCACCTCAACCTCAAACTCATCAAGGGAATTCAATCGAAATGATGTTCAAACAACTCTCGGATGGTCAACAAAAGTCTCAAAGATAAGTAAGTGAGTTAAACCAGAAGATTGAGGCCTTATCTACACATGGGAGGCATCTTGATACTCAAGTTGCTCAACTGCTAAAGCTGTTAAGAGACCAATTGGATTTCTTCCTGGGCAATCTGATACCAATCCCAAGAAACAGGAATATGTGAATGCTATAACACTAAGGAGTGGCAAATATTTGCCAACAACTACAGAGAATGATCTTTTAGTGGAAGGTTTGGTTGAAGATTTAGATGAATTTGAACATAATGCTGATTTTGAGAAGATTAAAAACGATTCAGACACGATTGCACAATCGGGCACTCCAATCTCAGAAAAGAACAACCGGGCACCCCCCAACTCGATCGAGCATTCCCCAGAAAAATTTCTAGGGACAAATGATCGACCGAGCACTTTTGAAACCCGATCAATCCCTTCAGTCGGGGAATTCTGAACAAACTGTACGATCGGGCGTACGTTGCTGGATTCACAAAAGGAGATCGATCGATCCCTCCCCTGAGACAGACCATGTTCCTCCTAGAGTCTACAAACCCAAGGTACATTACCCAGCTAAACCCAAAACTTCCAGGAAAGATCTCGAAGATGAAAAATGCAAAGAGATGATCAAAGAGCTGAATGTGTGACTTCCTTTCTTTGATGCTTGCCAAATGATTCATTCCCTGAAGAAGTATGTCAAGATCATGTTTACAAGCAAGCTTACTTTAGAAGAAGGAACAATGATGATTACTGAGGAGTGTAGTTCTATCCTATAAAATCTAATGCCTAAGAAACTTGGAGATCCATGTAGTTTTATTCCATCAGTCGAGATTGGAGAAATTACCTTTTCTAGATCTCTTTGCGATTTGGGCTCTAGCGTGAATCTCATGCCTTTCTCTGTGGCCAAGCGGTTGGCGATGACATACATTAAGGGTACAAATATTTCATAGGTTCTTGCTGTTCGTTCTGTGAAGTACCCTGTTGGATTTCTAGAGAACCTACATGTAAAGATTAAAACAGCTTTTGTGCCAACCGACTTTGTGATTCTGGAGTTTGGAGAAGAACCCAAAGATCCTCTCATCTTAGGAAGACCTTTTTGGCTATAGCTGGAGCAATCATAGATGTGAAGAAGGGCAAGATCAATCTTCACTTCGGAGACATGGTAATGAAGTTCAATTTACAAGAGGTTTTGAAGAAACCGTCTCTAGATACCATATCTTTTTGGATTGATATTGTTACCGAAGCTGTTGAAGGAGTTGCTGAGGACTTCTTATTTGATGATCCCTTAGAGATTGCTTTGACTAACACTACTAATGAGCATTTATCCCTTAGTGATGGCGTTACATGTTTTACCAGGTTACTTGATGCTAGTAGAAGGATTGATGAGACGACTGATTATGTGGCATTAGTGGAGACAAGTGCCAAGTATCCACCTAAACCTTACCCTTCACCTATTGATGATCCATGGAGCAAGCTGAAAGCTCCAAATCTGGAACTTAAAACACTCCCAACAGGGCTCAGGTACGCGTTTTTAGGTCCTAATTCTACATACCCTGTGATTGGGAATGCTGATTTGAATAATGTAGAGACTGCCTTACTTTTTTGCTAATTGAGGAAGTATCATAGAGCTCTAGGTTACACTTTTGATGATATCACAAGAATTTCACTAGATTTGTGAATGCATAGGATACATCTAAAAGAAGAATCTAAGACTTCTATAGAACATCAGAGGCGTTTGAATCATAATCTAAAAGATGTTAAGAAAAAGATAATGAAACTTATAGATGCAAGGATTATTTATCCTTTTTCAGACAGTAATTGGGTTATTCCTGTAAATGTAGTTCCTAAGAAAGAGGGTGTAACGGTTGTTGAAAATGATAAAGCTGAGTTGATTCCAACTAGAATTGTGACAAGTCATAGAATGTGCATTGATTACAGGAAAATGAATGCTGCTACTCGCAAAGATCGTTTTCCTTTACCTTTTATTGATCAGATGCTTGAGAGATTAGCTAATCACCCTTACTACTGTTTCTTAGATGGTTATTCAGGTTTCTTTCATATTCTCATTCACCCAGATGACCAGGAAAAGACAACATTCACATGTCCATTTGGTATTTATGCATATAGCAGGATGCCTTTTGGATTTTGCAATGCACCAACTACTTTTCAGAGATGCTTGATGTCTATTTTCACTGATATAATAGAAGACATCATGGTAGTATTCATGGACGATTTATCTGTCTATGGATCTTCCTTTGATGTATGTCTTACTAATTTATGCAGGGTTCTACAGAGATGTGAGGAGAAGAACTTGGTTCTCAACTGGGAGAAGTGCCACTTTATGGTGACAAATGGGATTGTGTTAGGACACAAGATCTCTGAGAAAGGTATTGAAGTTGATAGAGCTAAGATTGAGGTTATGACTAACTTGCAGGCACCTAAGTTTGTGAAAGAAATTTGCAGCTTTTTAGGACATGCAGGTTTTTACAGGAGGTTCATTTAGGACTTCTCAAAGATCTCCAGGCCTCTCACCAAGCTGTTTTGCAAGGAAGTCAAATTCGAGTGGAATGATGAATGCCAAGCTGATTTTCTCGCCATCAAAGGCGCATTGGTAAGTGCTCGAATAGTCCAACAACCTGATTAGAATCTGCCTTATGAGGTAATGTGTGATTCCAGCGATTTCGCTGTGGGAGCTGTTTTTAGACAGCGAAAAGATAAGAAACTCCATGTCATCTACTATGCCTCAAGAACCTTAGATGAAGGTCAGTGCAACTATGCCAAAAATGAGAAGGAGCTTTTAGCCATTGTCTATGCTTGTGAGAAGTTCAGATCCTATCTAGTAGGATCCAAAGCAGTGGTCCACACCGATCATGCGACTTTGAGGTATCTCCTGAACAAAAATGATGCTAAACGTAGATTACTGCGTTGGATTTTTCTTCTACATGAATTGAATTTGGAGATCAAAGACAAGAGAGGAATAGAGAATGGAGTTGCAGATCACTTTTCCAGGCTTAGAGTGGAAGATGAAATTCCTATTGATGATAATTTACTAGAGGAGCATATCTATGCTATTAACACTAGAGTGGATGAAAACCTTTCTATCCCTAGACTCTCTAAATCTGTTGCTATTATTCCTTGGTTTTAAGATTTTGCTAATTACTTGGCTGCTGATGTTTAACCGCAAGATTTTACTGGATACCGAAAGAAGAAATTCTTAATGGATGTTATGCACTATTACTGGGATGAACCATATCTCTACAAGCTTTGTTCAGATGGTATGTTCCGAAGGTGTCTACCTGAGGAGGAGATTCAGAATGTCTTGTTCCATTGTCATGGTTCAAACTATGGTGGTCATTTTGCTACATTCAAGACTATTTCTAAGGTGTTTCAAGAAGGGTTCTGGTGGCCTACAATGTTCAAAGATTCTCACACCTTCATCTCCCACTATGATTCATGCCAAAGACAGGGCAATATCTCGAAAAGAAATGAGATGCCTCAGAACTTTATCTTAGAAGTAGAGGTTTTTTTATGTGTGAGGAGTTGACTTCATGGGTCATTTCCCTATGTCTCATAAGAATCTCTATATCCTTGTTGTTGTTGATTATGTTTCTAAGTTTGGAGTACCTAGAGTAGTCATCAGCGATGGAGGCCCCACTACAAGAAAAATGTAGTATTGATAGCACTCCACGATAGCGCGAATTACTGGAGTGCTATCATAGACGTCGCGAGGGTTGCCAACATTTTTAATAGCGGATAATAAGTGTTATTTTGAGATTTAATGAAGCGGTACCTGATCCCGCGTAAACTTACTTATTTTTTTGACGTTTCTCTTTTAATTTATTTTTACTTAGTGAAATTTCTACTAAAAAGAAGATTTCCTTTACTACTTTATTCTATAACTCTTAAATAGTGTCATCTAATCTTCTGCAATTTTTTTATTTTCTTCAAAACCCGTTATTAACGAAACTTCTTCACCTTCGGCGAAGTTGGAATTGGAATTCGATGGAGCTGTAGTCACGATTTCGACAGAGATACAAAAGAGACTTATGGAAGTGGAAAGTTAATCCATCAAATCGTATTCTTGAAAATCAGAGGTCAAAAAATGTTGGAAAAGGCATGGATCCATCTTCACAGGTATGAAGAAATTAAACTTAGTTTGTGTTTTATTTGTAGTATAACACCTTTTCCCTTTTTTCCCATATAGAGCTGATCCAGCTAACGAGAGAGGTGCTTGGAAGTTTGTCAATTGTGTTGCTGCATCGTCTGGTGACATAG
>OVBE01006325.1:1402-20088 GCA_900406425.1 Iberis pinnata | reverse complement strand
TCTCTCTCTCTCTCTCTCTCTCTCTCTCTCTCTCTCTCTCTCTCTCTCTCTCTTATCAACCATGTGCTCCTTCGCTTCGCCTTTCAAGCATACATATACCATATTTGGAAATAGAGGAACAACCGCTCTCATGGTCACCCTTTCTGGAGCGCAACTCATCTTCGCTCGATCATCGCACACACAATTACCAACCGTATTGCTAGCCTTCAATATTTTCCACCTTCACGGTATGCTACATTGGCTCAGTGTTGGTCTTTCCTGTATGCCTAGGATAGTCATCAGCTATCGCCTTGCTTAACCTATCTATCTCTGCTCTGATGCTGCTGGATATAAGGTCTGTACTTTTTTTCTGATGCTGGTTATGTCCCACAAAATTTTCTAACATCAAGTTTTAACGAGGCAATCTTATATCACCACAACAACACGTTCATTCTTACCGGTTTCAACGATACTTTTATGTAACTTGTCTTTTTTGAGTCTTATTGTAATAAATTTTCTTTATGATAAATAAATTTAACATCTCATAAAAAATTATAAACTTTTAAAAATTTATAGTTAAAATACAATAATTTCTATAAAATAAATTATACTAAAATAAATAAATTATGTAATTAAATAAAATAAGTAATATAAAAATATAAAATTTTATTTTTAAGATTTGAGGTATAAATAAGTTGAAATAAATTAGCACAAAATAAATAAATTCAATAAATAAAATATTTCAAAAATCATAAAAAATAAAATAAAAAATTATTTATTTAAAATATATCTAAAATTAAATTTAAAATAAATTAACTATTAAATTAAGTAAATTAAATAAATTATTGAAATTAAATAATCGAAACGAAGAGAGCCATAATATATCACAAAATCGTACCAAGGCGAAACAAATATTCAAATCTCGTCATCTGTTTCTTCTTTCTTCTTCGCGAAGGATACAAAAAAAAAATCAAAAGAGCCAGAGATCGAAACAGCCATGGCTGGTCGTTTCGGATCGCAGGTCATGACGATGACGGTGACCAATACCCCGTCGGCAGATCTAGCTTTCACTAACCTCGCTTACTGCTCCTCTTCCGATCTCCGTCAGTTCTCCGTTCCCGGCTCCGATCTCTTTCTCGCCAATGTCGCCGATAGCTTCATCCTATCACTCTGATATCCTTTTTATCTGAAGATTATTTCGTTACCTTCAATGTGAAATGCTATATCGTGATTTGATTGTTTTATGGTGAAATGATCCCATTTTATTTTGGTACAGCAGACATTTCTTTCTATAATTTCCGGAAACCGGTCTCGGGATTTGACTACCAACCAATATAATTGAATTAGGAAACAGTTCTTAGAAGAATCTATACATCATGATTTAGCAGTCATTAGTTGTTAAAGTGTCATTCTGGTCCTGGATTTCGTTGATGATAAAATCTGGGTTCCCTAGGTGTTCAATTTGTCACTCGTGGTAAAAAGAAACCCATTGAAATCGTTCCTTGTGTCATTCATGCCGAGATGCTTTTTGTTCTTATTTTGTTAACTTAACTGGTAAATTACTGGACATGGAAGCATCCGTGATGGAAACATTGCTCTGAATGCTATTCAACGAAGGCATGCTAGAGTTTCCACTGGTGACATGGTATCTGTTAGCAGGTAATTTTCATTCAGCTCTGTACCATAATCTTCTGTTCTTAGACATTTTGGTTTATATATACTGCCTTGTTCTTGCAGATTTGTTCCTCCAGAAAATTTTGAACTGGCTTTGCTGACACTCGAGTTAGAATTTGTAAAGAAAGGGACCAAAAATGAGCAGGTTTGTTGATATCTGTGATGTGTTTCCTCAGATCTTTTTCAAGTCGTGATTTAACTCAACCTCTTTGTACAATTTTTTTTTTAACAGGTTGATGCTGCTCTGCTTTCAACCCAACTTAAGAGGAAATATACCAACCAGGTAGGGGGATTCTTATTCTGCTTTCTCTGTCTTGTTACATGTTTGGTTTCTAAAATTACGTGAGTCTTGTGCTGTGTGGTATAAGTATGCATATGAGAGGCAAATGCAGAAACAATGCCTCTCAACATTTAAGGTCTAAACAAAACAAATTAGCTGAAAAATATTTTCAATTGAAGTCATTCACATTAATATTCCGAGGTATTGGTTTTTAGTGAATTTCATTTGATGACTAGTTCGCAAATCCTTTCATATTCTGCTTAAGGTTATCTGACAGAAACATATTAACCCCGACTTACTGAAACAAGGCATACCGCTGCAGGTCATGACTGTAGGCCAGAAAGCGACATTTGAGTATCATGGCACTAATTACATTTTTACTGTCAATCGAGCGGATGTTGAGGGCCAGGTTCAATCTAATGGCATCGAACGAGGGATGCTGTCTAAAGATACATATATAGTGTTTGAAGCATCAAACTCAAGTGGCATAAAGGTCTGGTTTTGAAAAGTTCTCTATAGCTATGTATTGTTGCTCTCTACAAGAGTTCTTATAAAATATAATTTGATCTTACATTTAAAATAGTAAACAAAAGGTCATATTTGATGTTTGGTATTTGTTGTTTGGTATTTGTTGTACGGCTTATGCAGATTGTCAACCAACGGGAAGCTGCTAGCAGCAATATATTTAAACATAAGGAATTTAACCTTGAATCGCTGGGCATAGGTGGTCTTGGTGCTGAGTTTGCTGATATATTTAGAAGAGCTTTTGCTTCTCGTGTATTTCCTCCTCATGTTACAAGCAGGTTTTTGATTTATTCTTCAAGAAAATGTTAGACAGTATTCGGTATGTATTTTCTTATAAAGTTTATTTTTCTTGATCTTGCAGACTGGGGATAAAACACGTTAAAGGAATGCTTCTTTTTGGACCTCCTGGTACTGGAAAAACCCTTATGGCACGGCAAATTGGAAAGATGCTAAATGGAAAGGATCCAAAAGTAATTCTAACCATCCTTCTTAATATTCTCTCAAGAAGAGTTATGATAACTATAGGCTTGTAGTCCTTAAATTCATCGTATTATTTAACTAGTTTCTGTTTGTTATCTAAGATTTCACACACATTTGTACATCTTCACATTTTACTGTTTTGTAATAAATTTGTTACCCTGATTAGATAGATGCCTTTTGCGAGAAACTGGTATGGCTGTGTAATTGTCTCACTCCTTTCTTCATAAGTTGGCACCTTCAGACTCTATTTGATTGTTTGTTAGAATTGTGTACTACCTTTTAATGTTTGATTAAGTTGGTTTCTTAGTCGACTCACTGCATCTATTCCAGAAATTTACATGTTTAATGCTGATATTGTTCTTTTGATGACAATAGATTGTTAATGGTCCTGAGGTGCTGAGCAAATTTGTTGGTGAGACAGAAAAGAATGTAAGAGACTTATTTGCTGATGCTGAGCAAGATCAGAGGACCCTTGGTAAAGAAAAGTTGTTTTTCTCATCTGTGTTTTTGCGTTTTCTGTTTCTTACGCGTTGGTTTATGGGCACTCTTATTTTCGTTCTCAGGTGATGCTAGTGAGTTGCATGTCATTATATTTGATGAGATTGATGCTATTTGTAAGGTATAGGACGTTATCTTCTTCCTTTTTATTTTTTATTATTGGTTTTTTAGGAGATAAATTTTGCTAATTTGAAGTGGTAGATATGCTATTAATTTTTACGACCAGTTCTATGATTCTAGGTAAAAATATTGCTTTTTCCTCTGTGCCGTGACTATTTTTCTTTAGTGTTTAGATATTGATGATTTTCATGGGATCTGCTGGTTATATAAGTTCCAAAAATAATTAAAAATTGTATGCTTTGTGATTTCAGTCAAGAGGCTCGACCAGAGATGGCACAGGTGTCCATGATAGTATTGTTAACCAGCTTTTGACAAAGGTCAGTCAAAGATCAAGCAATTATCAGTTTCTTTGGAATTTTCAAGGATGTGTCTTAACCTTTTTCCAGATAGATGGTGTGGAGGCCTTAAACAATGTATTACTTATTGGAATGACAAACAGGAAGGATTTGCTTGATGAAGCTCTTTTAAGGTATCTTTTAATATTGTGCTTATAGATGGCGCTGTCGTTTCTGTGCTACTCCAGTTCATAATAGGCAGTAAATTCTTAGTTTTCTTAATTTTCACCGCAGTGATACCATCCAAAACGTATTTGCTTCTTTCATGAACCTTTTAAACGATGTAGTACATGCAACATTAAACTTTTTTAACTATAGGCCTGGAAGATTGGAGGTCCAGGTTGAGATAAGCCTTCCTGATGAAGCTGGGCGCCTACAGATTCTACAGATTCATACCAACAAGATGAAGGAAAATTCTTTCCTTGGTCCTGATATCAATCTCCAAGAGCTAGGTATGGCTTCATAAATTATACTTGTTCAAATCTTGGTATGTTTGATAAACCTGTTCTGTAATTCCAAGTATTACTACCTCATTGAATAACAGATGTAAAACTCTTTTCAAAATCCTCTTTTATAATGTATTAGGAAGATCTAACAAATTTAGTCTTTAACTTTGGTAGCTATACTATCATAATCATAAATGTGCCCCTGACGTGATACATGAATGTTGTCTGGCAGCTGCCCGAACAAAAAATTACAGTGGTGCGGAGCTTGAAGGTGTTGTTAAAAGTGCTACATCATATGCTTTAAACAGACAATTAAGCATGGATGATCTTACAAAGCCAGTGGAAGAAGAGAATATCAAGATAACTATGGAAGATTTTCTCCATGCAATCCATGAGGTTCAGCCTGCATTTGGAGCCTCCACAGATGACCTTGAGCGCTGCAGGTAATTCTCCTTCATAATTGTGTGGTTGTCTGAACGTTTTGAAACTATTTCATAGATAAATCCTTTTAAACCTCTGATATTAGTTTTAAAGGCAAGCTTTATCCTCTTTGTTCCTGGGAATTATGCTCTGAAATGCAGTACTAAGTTTTGTACCTAGGGCTTTCTCTTCTTGCCTCTCCAGGCAATTTTATAGATTTCTGAAATTTTAATTATAGAGTGACTTTGAAGTTGTTCAAAAGCATCCTCACTATATTTTTTTTTTGTTCTTTTTTTTGCTTATATGTGTTTCTCAATTTCTGTTGTTTTATTTTGTCCAATACACTTGTATTTCCAGCCACCACGTGTATACCTAATTTTTGATTTGCCCGTGCCTTTATTTTGATACTTGTGACATGCATGTAGACTCAATGGGATGGTGGATTCTGGTGATCGGCATAATCACATTTACAAAAGAGCTATGCTTCTGGTCGAACAAGTTAAAGTTAGTACTAGAAGTCCTCTAGTCACTTGCCTTCTGGAGGGGCCCAGTGGAAGGTATTTCCTTATTTACTAAGCCGTATCAGCTTGCTGTTTTGTAGGCCTTTGTTGATTTTCAATCTTTACTCTGGACAGTGGGAAAACTGCACTAGCTGCGACTGTTGGCATTGATAGTGACTTCCCATATGTTAAGATAGTAAGTGTACATCTTTGATCTTTCTTTGTACAACATTTTGTTCTAGACCTTCCCATTTTCTACTCTTTGTTGCCTAGGTATCTGCGGAAACTATGATTGGTCTTCACGAAAGCACAAAATGTGCTCAAATTGTCAAGGTCTTTGAGGATGCTTATAAATCACCAATGAGTATCATTATCCTTGATGACATTGAAAGGTTATTCCCCGCTATTTGTTTCCTGTCAAGACTTGCTTAATAATCTTATATTTCTTCGGCTCATTACTTGAGTTTCTGATATTACAGATTGTTGGAGTACGTAGCAATTGGGCCTAGATTTTCAAACATAATATCTCAGACGCTGATGGTCCTTCTCAAAAGACTTCCTCCGAAGGTGCGTCCTTCCTTGACAGTTTGTTATGTCATGACTGTAACTTTAATTGCTGTTGAACATCTCTTATTTGATAAATTCATTGATTGACAGGGGAAGAAACTTCTTGTCTTCGGGACAACAAGTGAATTAACATTCTTAGACTCTGTTGGTATTTGTGATTCCTTCTCTGTCACTTACTCGGTTCCAACATTGAGAACAGAGGACGCAAAGAAGGTAAATGCTCTTTACCAACTCGTTTTCTTCATCATATGTCTCGTCGATATGAATATTCTGAAATTGCTTTTTCAATTCCACACTTAAAAATTTCCCCCTCTTCGGGCTCTCGATGTGGCACCATGATTAGAATATTTGGTTACTTAACCACGATAGCATAGCCATTAATCTTTGATTCTTAAGCTGGTGCTTTTCAGGTGCTAAAGCAGCTTCGGTTTTGCTTTTGTGCTTTTCAGGTGCTAAAGCAGCTTAACGTCTTCTCAGAGGATGATATCGAAGCAGCTGCAGAGGCTCTGAATGACGTGAGTTTCTATCAGAACTGATAAAAGCCAAAGAACCTATAATGTTATTATTTGTCTTAACATGGATTTATATTTCTGCCCACAGATGCCAATCAAGAAGCTTTACATGCTAATAGAGATGGCGGCGCAAGGAGAAGAAGGTGGATCTGCAGAGGCGATCTATGCCGGTAGGGAGAAAATCAAAATCACTCATTTCTTTGACTGTCTACAAGACATTGTTCGATACTAGATGATTTTCAGTTACATATTATCTCTGGTTCATTGGCTTGATCATTTTTTAATAAATATTCTCTTGGAATTTTTCTTTTTAAAATCTTTCTTGACCTGATTTTGGAAACAAGTTCACTCTCGGATTTTATGTAATTGGTGGAGGACCTGGACTGAGTAAGTGTTAAGATTAATGTAACAGTGGGTGATGAACTTCTTCTTCTTTATTTATCAAACAGAAGCAAATGTGATACTTTCTAAGCGGTTAGAGTATCAAGATGAAATTAACAAACACAAAACCTAGAAATAGATCAATATAATTATTTTAATTCATTTTATTTTGTAATAACGTAACAACTATTGTTCATTTGATTGTCTTTGAAAAAACCAACGATCATAAATTGTCATCACATGTTGCTTTTACTTGCTGATCGTTGTCGTTTATTGCAGCGATAGACAACCGGACAATAACATGTAATTCTCGCTAATAATAGGCAAATGAATAAGGTTAGTTACCCTAAAAATATTAGTGCTTGTGATATGTTTTGTTTCAATAAATTTTTTGATACATATGGACATCCCACACTTTTTTTTTTTTTGGAAGGAAATGTTTTCTTTTTAAAATATAAGATTATTTCATAATACTCCCATTACAAAACCCCCATGAGACGTATCCAAAATAATAAGTACCCAATTTTTCACTCAAACCAAGTCCAGAGTTTAGAGAACACCAAAATGGATCTTACAAACTCAAAAGAATCTAGTCCAACCCAACCAATTATTAAAACCCTAGAATCTAAGCTTGAAGACCAAGCTTAGCCTTTGTCCCTTGTCTACAAATTCGCCCGCACAAGATCGGCTGCGATTGGGATGACGCGGACGGAGCAGCCGAAAAATCAGGGCCAACTCTAGCGGCTAGGAAAGTGAGAATACCGACAGAAAAGTGACAAAGTAAGATATGACGTTTGAGACTTCCAACGATCATCAGAGGCCAACAAGAGACGGAGGAAACTACCTACAATTCGATTGTGGATGGTTTAGCAAGTGGCGAGTGGGACCTCCGTCTCTAAAAATAAATCCTCTTCTCATAATAAAACTTCTTCACCTCGGAACTAAGTTTCACCAATTGTTTACAAAAAGAAGAAAGGAGTCATTAGTAATTTTATCAGCAATGGATATACATAAAATATACTATTATAAAAAAAATAACCACTCTACCTATTCTATCTCTCTTTCTCTCCATCCACATTATACATTGTATACATATAACCCCATCTTTTTATTGTATTTTTATTTTTTTTATGAGATGTTTTATTTTTTGTGAGTTTCATCAAATTTTGTTGGCTAATCTCAGTTTTTTTGTTACTAATTTGGTTTTTCTATTACTTATTTTTGGTGTCTAGATTTATGATTTAGGGTTTATATTATGAGATTTTGAGTTTTTATTTTGGGGTTAGGGTTTATATTTTGGAGTTTTGAGTTTTTATTTTGGGTTTAGGGCTTATATTTTGGATTTATGGTTTATATTTTCGGTTTAGAGTTTATATTTTCGATTTATGGTATATATTTTGGGTTTAGGTTTTATATTTTAGATTTGGGTTCATATTTTGGGCTTTAGGCTTATATTTTGGGTTTTGGGTTTATATTTTGGGGTTTTAGATTTATATTTTGGGGTTTGAGTTTTTATTTTGGGGTTTCAAATTTATATTTTGGGGTTTGGGTTTATATTTTGGGGTTTTGGATTTATATTTTCGGGTTTTGGATTTCTATTATTTTCAGTAGTCTGACTATTATGTTTAGTAGTCCGACTATTTCTGGATTTATATTTTATTTAAAAAATTCACTATTTAAAAAATATAAATCCGTTTTAAATAATTTTAGTCATATTAGATTCATAAGAAAATATGTTTTTTATCCAAATTTTGTGATTGTATTATGGTTTTACATGATTTTATTTGCCAAAATAATGAAAGATGATGGAATTTTGAAGAAAAAATGAGGGAGAGAAAAAGAAGAGAATATATGTGTGAGAGAGTGAAGGTAAGAAAGAGATATGAGTGTCATAATAGAACTAAAAATCTAATTATACATATATTTATATATTCACCTAATATTATTAAATCTTATATATATATGAATATATATATATATATATATATATATATATATTCATGTAGTTAGCCCTAAATAATACTTCAAATTATATCCAAAATGAAGAAAAAAATATTTGCAGTATCTCTACTATCATTTCACCAACTAAAATTTTGCATGGAAGCCTTATTAGCAAGGTTCGAGTATATTATGATTCGTCATCTTGAAAATGTTTTCTCCTCCAATTTCAATTAATAACTCTAAAAAGTTGAACCTAAGTTATTTATAATATAGAGGCAAATGAATTTTACCAAGAGTTTTTAATTTTATTCTGTTTAACCACTAAATAAATAAAAAAATATTCTGCATAATTCAACCTCAAATAGTAGACCAAAACATGTAATCTGTTATCAGCCAAATTCAAATCGAAAGTAAAATCAATATTCGGCATGGAAAATGAGGTGTAAATAACATAAATTTAAATGTTAGTAAATGAAATTAAATGATTCGGTCCCATATGTATATGGCTATTTATTTCCCCATTTCGTAGTCTCTTTAATATTGACTTTGAAGCTTTAAAGTGTTCTAATAAAAACAAAAATCCTAAGGAGGTCTACACTGAGAGACGCCGGTTAGCTTTTCATAAAACAAAACATTGTTACAAAAATTACATAAACTTTTATGAGTTTATCTGTCTACAAATGTTATATAAATCAAAGAATCTTTTTCTGGAACTTAGCTTCTTATACTACTTTAGGCACAGAGATAAAATATCTGTAACTTTACGAAATGTGAAATTTTGAAAATAAAAATACATATAAATATATGAGGTGGTTGGTAGGTAACAGTAGGACTCTTTCCCACTAGCAAATTAATTGAAGGTGACGTCATATTGCTCAAAGTGTTTAAACTTCGTGAAGTTACTTTATTATCCATGCCACGTCCGTTAAGTAAACCGTCTAATTTTACACGTTCTGACGTTTTAGTTTTAAGACTATAGCACTACATGCCGTTTGTTTACAATGTGTCATGTAGAAATAGATTTATAAGACGTTATTGGTTATGATGTTTTAATGGATTTTGAAATCTATGCAAAATCATATGTTATTCGTTTAAAGATTTGTAAATCCTAAATAAAATCACGTGTTATTCGTTTAATGATTTATAAATTTTAGTTAAAATCTAGTATTATTCATTTACTGATTTGAAATTGGATTTTAAAATCAACTTTGTATTTTGGTGAATTTGGAAGTGTTTTAAAGTTAAAGTACAAAAGACCAAATCAAATAAACACCATAACCAATAACACCCTCTTATACTTAGAGGAGTGTATTCAAACAAACATTTTATATGATTTGAAGTGATTTGAGTTTTAGGGGATGTTATTGGTTATAGTGTTTTAATGGATTTATAAATCCATGAGAATTTGTAAATATATTAATTTTGAGATCATTGGATTTTAAAATACCATGATTTAACCTTGAATTTGGTCCTTTGTATTTTTAACTTTAAAACACTTCCAAATTCACCAAAATACAAAGTGGATTTTAAGATCCAATTACAAATCACTAAATGAATAACACTAGATTTTATTTAGATATTACAAATTATTAAACGAATAACACGTAATTTTATTTAGGATTTTCAAATCATTAAACGAATAACACGTGATTTCGCATGGATTTCAAAATCCATTAAAATTCCACAACCAATAACACCCATTTAGTGAGTTTTTAGGTGATTTGAGGTTAATTAGGAAAATTCATGCGATTTATTTTAAAATTTTCTACAATCCCACCTAAAACCATGTGTTTTGAGATTTTGTATATTTAACTAAGAAAATCTAATGAAATACCATCAAATCACCTGAAATCCACTACTTAAATTATTTTCAATAACATTGGATTTCATTAGACTTTTAAAAATCACTAATTCAATAATGGTGAATTTCGTAAGATATTTTAAAATTCATGTTTGAATAACAGTGACATAAATTCTTCCAAATTCCACATTCAATACACCCCCTTACTTTATTAAACTAGTGATTCTAGCGGTGCAGGACTGTAAATGGATTGTATGGCTATTTTATTTTTAATAATATTTTACTAATGGTTTACATAAGGGTAATACCACTAAATAAACAATATATACCCTATAATTATTTTTTTTACATCTAAGTCATAGATAGTCTAGTCTTTTTTAAAAATTTCATTTTACCCTCAGCACACTCTCTCTCTCACTCTCACTTGCTTTGGCTACTTTTTTCTTGTCACAAATTTGTTTTTTTCATGTGACAATATTTTTTTTTATTTCTTATTTTTTGGGTCTAAATTTATTATTTATTTTTGTGTTTTGAGTTTATATTTTGTGACAATAATGTTATTTTATTATCTATTTTTGGGTTTAGATTTATTACTTATTTTGGTGTTTTGAGTTTATATTTTGGGTTTAGGGTTTATACTGTGGGGTTTAGGGTTTACATTTTGGGTTTTGGGTTTATATTTTGGGGTTTATGGTTTATAAAATTTGGGGTTTATGGTTTATATTTTGGGGGTTTATGGCTTACATTTTGGGGTTTTGAGTTTATCTAATTTGGGGTTTAGGGTTTATAAGTTGGGATTTTGAGTTTCTATTTGTGAGGTTTAGAGTTTACATTTTGGGGTTTAGAGTTTATATTTTGGGGTTTAGAGTTTATATTTTGGGGTTTTGGGTTTGTACACATAGGTAATCCGACTAGTATTTTCAGTAGTCCGACTATCGTTTTTAGTAGTCCGTATATTCATGAGTTTATATTTCATTAACCAAATTTACTATTCACTTTAACAAAATATAAATCCTTTTTAAATAATTTTAATCTTGTTAGATTCAAAAAAAAAAATTGGTTTTATTTAAATAAATTTTTATGATGAAATTATTTGAATTAAAATGCCTAATCTATAAAAAAAAAAGATTGAAAGGGTGGAATCAGAGAAAAAAAAAAAAGAGAAAGAAGAACTCACTTGCACTTGGAGAATGTACTCCACATTGAAGTTAAGAAGGAGATAAGTTGAGTATATTAATAATATAAAGATATGTACATTCACATAATATTTTAAATGTTATTGTTACTTTACAAATTAACTCTTTATATAAAGAGGAGAAACTAACAAAAAAAAGTGCATATACTTATGTAATTGTAATATCTATAAAATATTTCCGATAAAATTAATTGCTTTGATTAGAAACAATAAAATTATATTACAGTTTCTAATATTGAATTTCTAATCTTAATATCAAAATTTAAATTAAGAGATTTTCCCCAAATATAGTGAAGATGATAACTATCAAAATATTGTATTTTCTTATCACATTTATTTGAATAGACTTTGGCTTTAGTATAATACTAAAATTTTATTTTAGAGCTGAATTATTAGATTTTATATCAAATTATATACAAGTGCACCAGTAGAAAATTTCAACCCAAAAAATCAGAAAATAATAACTTGTTATTTGTACATAACATTTTTTAGGCATTGCCTTTTTATTCTTGACCTCTTATTACAATCTAAAATGTAAGTTATGGTTCCCATACAATCAACTAAAAAATTTTCAATCAATTTTATTCAACAAAATCATTGAGTATCGGAGCTATAAATGCATTGCATTTTTGTTGTCCACTAATTTCACATGAATGTTATTATTAACAGTCTAAAATAAAAGATGAAATTTTTTATTATAGACGTAAATATAAGCAGTAAACTTAATTGAAAAAAATAAAAAGAATTGTGTGTACAAGAATTAAAAAGCAAACAATTAGATACATTAAATAAATTTCATTCCCAAAAATACAATTCTTTACATAAGAAAATTATTTGAAAATAAAATTTCAAAACTGCCAAGAGAATTGCTTTGGGATATATTGGTATCAGTACAACTAGGTAGCTGATTCACCGTGGACAACTTTGGAACCAAAGGGCAAACCATCTAGCCAGATCAGCAAGAGAGAAAAATATTTTATCTTATTATGTTGGTTATTCACCACCAAATTGGTGTCTTGTAACACATAAATTTTTTTAAAATCCAAGTTCATTTTGTTGTACAAAAACATATAAAAAGAGATGATCAAATTTGTTATCGTACGCTTGCGATTAAACTTGAGATCAAGCTTCCTAATCGACAAACTCATTATTGCACAAATCAATTGATCATCGATTTTGGTATTACCCTACTTCTCGGGATGGGATCGGTGCCCATCAACTGCATCCACTAAGCCTTAAAAAACTACAACAGCATCTGATTCAAACGATAACAAGATCTACCTCCGGTTGAATCCAATCAACAATACTAAGATAAGAATCACAAAATGCAATCTAGTATAATGTGATCTAATCTATTTCTTGATTGATGAATGATCCTTGACTTTCTTTTGCAGGTCTCTGTTTTTTCCCTTAGCTACTCTAAACCTGCGAAGAAGACGAAGACTTGATATATATCGACTTGGGCTTCGCATAACAGATTCTAAAATCTGTTAACTGAATGGTCTTTTCTCGATCTAGGCTCAATGACAACTAACAAGATTAATGACTAAACCCAATGGGATCGACTTGAAGCCTGATCCAAAGAGTAAACCTAATAATCTCCTCCTTTTACTCTTGTGCGCATCATTTCTTCAGTCATGTTCTCTTTCTTTCCTCTTGAGCTCCCTGAGGCGATTTCAGATATCAAACTCTAGCCGCCTTCATCTTCGACTGAATCGTCTTCTTCCTCTCTGCATGTCCTTGGTAAGTCTTCATAAAACTCCTCCTGAACTCAACATCTCATGAAATGATTCTTCATCTTCTTCCTTTGTTGACATCGTTTCCTCTTCTTTGTTTCAGCTTGAAGACTTTATGAAAAGCTAAGTTCCTTTTCCTTTTTCGATTTGCTTTCTCACCTTGTATTTTTGTTTCTGTAAAGATCTAACCTTTTGAGTTTTGATTCTTCACAGATAAGCTTCGGAAAAGACTCGAACTGGTCCAAATAACTTAAGGTGATAGTTTTATTCCTTTTTCCTTTATGCATGTCTTGATTTCACACTTAAAAGAAAATTTTGGTCATCTATTTTCCTAGATTAACCTTTGATCTTTCTTTTCCTGTGCAAGGCTACCTGAAATCACATGAAACTTATCGGAAAACTAAAACACCCTGGTTAGACTGTTAGTATCGCCCAGGTAAAGATTCAAGTATTCTGACCCAAACTCAAATCTTCAAACATATTTACCTCATTAACTATATACTTAATCAAATGTACTAACCTTTTACGATTAAACTATTAATATTACCTGGGAGAAGCCGTTGTCTACTTAGGCTATTCTTAGCTGATCCAACCCTTCAGTAAACCTTGGCCCATGTATGACTTTTGTAAGTAGATCAACTGGATTTTCCTTTGTGTGAATCTTATCAACTGTAGCAAACCCATATTTAATAAGTCCCTGATAAAATGATACTTAACAACAACATGTTTAGTTCTTTTATGAAAACACCATTTTTAGCAAGACATATAGCACTTTGTGAATCACAGTAAACTTAAGGAATTGAACTTGTAATTTTTAACTCATTACAAATACCCCTTAACCATAATGCCTCCTTGACAGCTTCTATGAATGCAATATATTCAGCCTCTGTTATTGATAGGGTTACAATTTATTGTAACCCATATCAACAACTTATGGTGTTGCCTCCAATTTTAAAAACATAACATGTAATTGATCGTCTCCTGTCTAAATCTGCAGCAAAGTCTGCATCTACATATCCAATTATATCAAAATTATCCCTTTTTGTAAAATTTAAAACTTGATTAAAACTTCCTTTATGTAGCGTAGTATCCACTTCACTGCATCTCAGTGATTCCTTCCAAGTTTACCCATGAACCTACTGACCAGACCCACTGCACAAGCAATGTCTGATCGAGAACCCACCATGGCATACATAATGTTCTTTACTGCGCTAGAGTAGGGGACACTATCCATTAGTTCTGATTCTGCTTCTGTTTCATTCAAACTTTTAAGTTTGAATTGAGTTCCCATAGGAGTTGTCACTGCCTTAGATTTTGACATGTTGAATGTCTATAAAACTTCAGTTAGGTATTTCCTTTGAGATAACTTTAGGACTCCTTTCTTTATGTCCCTTATTATTTCCATACCTAAAATTTTACTGGCTGGTCCCAAGTCTTTCATTTCAAAAGCTTCCATAAGCTTCTTCTTTAGAGCTTCAATCCTGCTCAAATCTTTTGAAACAACAAGAATATTGTCAACATAAATCAATAAGTATACTTGATCCAATACCTCTGATCCCCTTACGTAGACACACACATTATGTTCACTCCTATGAAAACTCTGTTCATGTATAAAACTATCAAACCTTCGGTTTCACTGTCTAGGACTCTGTTTGAGTTCATACAGTGATTTCTTGAGTAGGCAGACTTTATTTTCACTTCCTTTCTGGATAAAGCCTTCTGGTTGTTTCATGTAAATTTCTTCATCTAGTACCACATGTAGGAAATCTGTCTTAACATCCAACTGCTCTAACTCCATATCGTGTTTTACCACAAGAGATAGAAGCAGGCGGATGGAGACATGTTTCACTACTGGTGCGAATACTTCTATATAGTCTAACCCCTCAATATTAGAATAATCTTTGGCCACCAATCTTGCTTTATACCTAGGATATTCAATTCCAGGAATTCTTTGCTTCTTCTTATAGATCCATTTATTCCCTATAACTCACTCAGTTGTTGGTCTGTCAACGAGGTCCCAAGTTTTATTCTTGAGTAATGAATCCATCTCCTCTTTCATTCCTTCTTGCCATTTAATCCATTCATCGGTCTTCTTGGCCTCTTGAAATGATTGAGGTTCCTCTATATCCACTGATGTTGCACCTGCCAAAGCAAATGCAACAAAATTTGTGTTAGTAAATGTGAACGTGGCTTAGTTTCTCTCCTTAGTCGTATGTCCCTTGCTAGGATGTAGCTTGATAGATCTTCTTGTGAACTCTTTGTTGTTTCTTGTTGGTCATTTCCAGATTTTTCAACATTTTGCTCTTCCGAATTATCTTCATTATTACTCCTCCTTGAGCTTGACTTGGTTAAGGTTCACTAGTCTCCTTGTCACTTGGGTTCCACATTGGATTCAATGGATTCCCTTATCATCTTTCTTTTGATTTCTAGGGCTTTCTATGTGCTTATAAAGTAATTGTTCATTGAACATTACATCTCGACTGATCACACATGTTTTCTCTTGAGGTATCTACACTCTGTATCCTTTAACTCCTTGTGGATACCCCATAAACTCACATTTAATTGCACTAGGTTCTGTCTTTCCTTTTACATTATGTACATATGCTAGACATCCAAATTTCCTTAGATGTGCTAAGATGGGCTTATGGCTTGACCATATCTGTTCTGGCAGTTTGAACTCTACAGCTGAATTTGGAGATCTATTAATTAGATAAACAAAAGTAGAAGCTGCCTCTGCCCAGAATTCTTGTTCCAAACCTGTTTCCGAAAGCATGCATTTAACCTTTTCCATTATAGTTCGATTCATTCTCTCAGAAACCCCATTCTTTTGTGGGCTATAAGCACAAGTTCTATGTCTTATAATCCCATTCTCTTTGCATAATCCATCAAATGACTTGTTACAAAACTCAAGCTCATTATTAGTCCTTAAGTATTTGATCTTCTTTCCATATTGGTTTTCCATAGCCTTTTTCCATTCTGCAAACTTGCTAAATGCTTCATCTTTGGTCTTCAAAAAATATATCCAAACTTTTTTTGAGTACTCATTAATGAATGTCATGAAGTATTTAGCTTCATTTAAGCTTGATGGTGTAGAAGGAGAACCCCATAAGTCTGAATGTATGTAATTTAAGACCCCTTTAGAAGTATGTTGTCCTTTAGAGAAACTCTGTTTATGAGACTTTCCCAAAACGCAATTTTCACAAAAATCTAACTCCTTAATCTCTGATTCTTTAATGAAACCTCTTTGAGCCAGAATCTTTAAACCTCCAAAGCCTATATGTCCCATTCTTGAATGTCACTTCCATGTATTATCAGTCTTAGTGTAAGATGTAGCTACTTCAGGTTTTCTGACACTTCCTTGAAGGTAGTATAATCCATATTGGTAGATGATATCACTCGATTTTGATGATTTTTAGTGAGTATTTACACTTGCTATTTGTCATCATTCAAGTGTTTTCTATGTGTTTTTAATATATTTTCATGATTCCATGTATTTTAGATATTCTAGAGCAAAAAGGTGGTTTTATGCACAAAGTGGATATAATTTGATGAATGCAGAAGCAAAGTCCAACAGAAGATCCGGAAGTTGATCGAGATTCGGAGATGTTTCTATGAATGGAATGGACTGAGATTTTAACTCAGAATAGCCAAGTGTGTTAGCTTTCATATGAAAGTGATTCGAGGTCAATCCATTGAGGCAATCAGAAGTTATGACGATTTTACTGAAGACTGGTCAAGTTGTCTCGCAGAAGAAGCATGTGGAGCACGTGTTTGAAGAGATCGATCGATCCACACATGGATCGATCGATCATGAAGACTGCCAAATCTCCGTAAGTTGGATTGATCGATCCACACTTGGATGCTCGAGGATTAATGAAGTTTGCCAAAAAGACGTTTTCGTCCTCAACTCTTATCATAGGTTTTTAGGTTTAGCTTTTATTCTCTTTTGACTTCTAGATAAGTTAGAAGCTTAGGTTTATTTTGATAACACGGAACAAGCAATTAAGCAAAAAAACACCATAACACAATTTTATTTTCTAAGAGAGACAAATCTGATTCCTGTATTTTGGAGAAGAATTCTAAACTCTTTCTTTTTACTTTAATTCAATTCTGGTTTTGAATATGTTTTCTCTTTCAATGATTGTTGATCTCTTGACTATGTCTGAGTAGTATCTTTGTTAGATTTTTGGGATTTCCCAGGAAAACAGGTTTTGATGGTTAAGGTATGATTTTTATTGATTTAAATCGTGAGGTTCTTAGTCTAGATTTATATTTATTGCTTGAATTAGCCTGATCACATAATTCATGACTTTAGGTTAGTAAATACAAAGGAATTTTGTTTATCTAATCCGATCTAGTCTAGATGAACAAGTATCTTTGCTTGCAGGAGTATTTTCTTAGAATACTTATGAACATATCGAATCTGTAGTCATTGCATAATTTAATTATCTGTTTTAGAGATCTAAGATTTCAGGAGAAGGTTAGTCTTTATTTCTAGAAATTCTATCATAGGGGTCTAATACTTCGGGAGGAGATTAGTCTATTGATGTCTTTTGAGTTGAGAACTATTTTTGTTGTTAATCTTGCTTGTCTATTGATTTACATTCGCTTTTAATCATTCACTTTACTTTTAAATCGTTTTAAAACTATCAGAATTTCATCTTGTCTTAGCTAGAATCGAATTTTAAACTGAGAGTCGTGATGTCTGGTCTTCGTGGGATCGACCTTTTACTGTACTACAAAGATATGTTCTCTGCAGTATAGATTTAAGATTTAAAACCTGAGCCTATCAGATTTTTGGCGCCGTTGTTGGGGACCAATACAGTGCCTTTTAAGTTTTACTTAGAGTCTAGTCTAAGATTTTTATTTTTAGTATTAACTTCGTTCTTTCTGCTTGTTTTTGTTTTGAAGGTGCATGACTAGGAGATCTGACAAATCAATTGAACTGTTTATTCTATCAAACGAAGAACTTGCACGATTAGAACGTTCAAACCGGAAGTCTAGAAGAAGTGCTAGTTCATCCATACCAATGGTTGATAACGTAATTCAAGATCTGATCGTCCCTTTAGGACAAAACGCTCAAGTCCCTCCAGGATTGGAGCAGATAGGACAGTTGGCTCTAGACAAACAAGGAGGTAACAACCAAGCACCACCGGTGAATCTTGAAAGAGATGCAAACTGAAGAGCTGAAAACGCCAATCTAGGCAATGGAAACAGCGGACAAGTCCCACCGGGACATAACCAGAATTGCCCACCTCCCCAGAACATGGTACTTGTTGGCGATTTCAACAACCCC
>OVBE01006324.1:0-20088 GCA_900406425.1 Iberis pinnata | reverse complement strand
TTGCTAAGTGAAATTCACATCATAAATAATATATATATATATATATATATATATATATATAAATAAATAAAAACGCATGTCATTGTAAAAATATTTTTCATATAATTGTGCACACAAATTTTGTAAAAGAATTACACTATATTAAATTTTATAATTATATAAAAATATAACATCGCGCATAGCGCGGATTATATGCTAGTTTATTAGAAAAAAAAAACGCATCTACTAGATAAGTGAACCAACTGAGGATTGATCCAAAGAATTAAATTGATATAGGAAAAATAAGCCTAGAATAGATGAATCCTAACCAAGATCGATCGGTCCCTTTGTCTGAGAAAGTTTCCATTTTTATCAACTCGGTTTCCGTTTTCTTAAACCTTACACGAGTTCATCTCTTTAAAAAGTCACAGCCACCATTGTTTTTTAACCTTACAAGCTTAAAAACTTAAATGTTTCCAACATCTTTGAATCTTAATCGTTTTTTTTTTTTTTTTGCGAATGTTGGAAACATTTGAGTTTTATACAAGCTTTTGAAGAAGCAACTCGTTTTATATAATTTTTTTTCAACGCTCGTTTCAGTTTTTTTTTGTGAGGTATTTATTATGCTATTTATTGTGGTTATTGTGATTTTCCTGGTTATTATGATTAATTGGTTAAAAAATAAGAAAAGAATGACAAGTGGGCCAATAGGGTGGGAGGGAAATCTAATTTTTATATGTATGATTTTAATATTCTTGATGTTTATTGGTTGTTGTAATTTATCAATGAATTTATGTATCGATTAAAAATATTCTTAATTTTATATTCTTAAATTTAAATGATTTGACGTTCTTGATCTTAAAATCTTGAATTTTAAATTCTGATTTGACTTATATTTTGGATTAATATTGAGCAAATGATGGGTGATATTGAAGCAAAATGTTCCATTCGCTTTTTCCTCTACGACAGTGGGTATGGATCGATACGAGGAACTTATGAAAATACCAACAAGTTTTGATGGCGAGAAGGTTATGGAAAAAATGGATATTTACCAATAAGTGAAACTGAATGCAATCAATTTTGATGATGAAAAAGGACATTCAACAAGACATTTCAGAGCATTATTTCATCGACTTTTGAGCTGAACTTCAAGGACTTGTGCAAAGCTTCGATGACTACTATTTCTGGTTCAAAACACCAGAGCACTTTAAGCATTCAAATCTAATTCAAACACCGTTCTGCTGTCAAAAGTAAGGAATATTATTCGATTGTTAGGAAATACAATCTTTGCAAGAGCAACAACGTGAAAAGTTAGTGAAAAAGAGCTTTACTCCTTTACAAAGCATTTTAATGGAAAGTTACTACTAGAAATTGTCAAATTTCATCACGTAGATATCCGAGATCACCCGGAAAAGTATGAAGGTGGTATATGCGTAGGAGGTATGGTTACACTTCCCCTTTGTAAATCTGATTTTTATGGACGAGAGGCATCTCATGTAAGTGAGAACGTACGTTGATCGGAAAACTAGGCGAAGATTATATGTGTGTACCTTTACAATTGTAAGAAGCAGTGATAAAAGTCTGCTTGAAGAAGAGTCTTCTCTTTTTGGTATGGGCTTCGAATAAAAAAAGCCCACTTCTCCAAGACAGCCCAAGTCGCAGCAGCCAACACCAACTCAACAATAACAGTGTCGTCTTCTACAACCTGCAAAACGACAAAACAAGAGAACATTAGATACAAAATTGCAGAGGCTGCTGGAAAAGCAAAGGCACTCTACTGCTGTGCAATATACAACAAATTTGACACATTGACTGAAAAATGAAATATTGATAGTTGTATTAGGGGAAAAAAAAGAATCGATTGTTTTCACTATAAATTCAATCCTTATGTAACTTTGTAAAGTTAAGTTGAAAATGATTCAATAAACAATCTTTCATATCTTTTCAATCTTTCAGTTTCTACTTTCTGTGTCACCATAATACTCACGGAAATGAATTACATTCTCTGGAAAAACCAGTTTGAGTCATTTCTTGTTGGACAAGGGCTCTTAGGATTCGTATTGGCGCCTATCAGAGACCAGAACCTAGGGTTCATGGTATCGTAGGAGAAGAAACAACTCCAAACCCATAACATCTTGAATAGCTACGTGGTGATCTGATGTCTCTGTATTTTCATGGTTTTTTAGAAGTTATTTAGCATCATTTTTAGGTCTTTAGGTGTTCATATGTCGCATTTATAGATGTTATTAGCAAGTTTGTGATTTTTAGGGAGTTTTGCATTAGAATTTGCATATACATGCATTTTGGAGATTTTTTAGGACTTTCAGGAGCTTTTAGGATGGTTGTTGCAAATTTGGAGAGGTAAAGAAAAATGTGTGGAACGAAACCAGCTCAAGCGTAGAACAAGTCAGAACTCAACCAGACCGACAAGCCAAGAAAAAGATGGCCAGACCACATCTCAGCTTTTGGCTCGATCACCATCGATCCAAAGCCATCGAGCCATCACCATCGAGCCGTTTTTACACCCCGGCCCTTTGGTTCGATCCAACACAAAGGCCCGGCTCAATCACCGCAACTCCTTTGGCTCGATCCCGTAATCGAGCCACCTTTACGCCGGCTCGATCACTCCCTAAGCCCGACTCGGTCATTCCTTAATCACGCCTCGACCATGATCTTCCAAGCCAACTCCTTTTGCTCGATCTCGTGATCAAGACACCTCTACTTCACCTCGGTCTCAAATTTGGCTCGATCCAGGCACTTTCTCGACTCAATCCCGCAATCGAGCCAGGCCAACTCCGGCTCGATTCGGCGATCAAGCCAAACCGACTCTCATCTCGGCCAAGTCCTCTACCTACTTTGGCTACCTCAATCACTCTCTGCACCATTTTCTACATGGCTCGATCTCATGTGTGTCTCAACTCGAGCGCAGACATGCTCCGACTCGACCAACTTGAATCAGGATGGACCTGACCCAAGACCCAGTTTAATGATTGTCTTTTGTCTTTTATGCGTTTTAGGGCTTTTCCTTAACATTATATAAATCCCTCAAACGCGTCTATTTTTGGAGGCCGTCTTTTCTTTTGCCATTTTTAGGTTTTGTCTTAGGTTTTATGTTTTCTCTCTTTTGTTCTTAGTGTTCTTCATTTAAAACCCATATTTCTTTTAAGTTTTATGTTAATCTTCTGTTTTTCTTTACTTTCCTGCATAGATTAGGGCTGTGATCTATCTGGTGCATATTGATTTACGTTTTTAAGCTTTTAATCATGTTTTTAGTTGATTATTTTCCTTTGTGGTTAAGTTACTGTTCCATTGAAGTTCTTATTTTCTGGGATAATGTTCTTGATGTTTTAGATCTTCATCTTCTGCATCTTTGTTCATTTTTGTCTTCTTCTTCTTATGTTTTAGGGCTTTATAAAGTCTGTTCTTAATTGTTGACCTTAGATCTAAAATGTTTTCCTTAGTAGCTATGCTTTCATGTTCTTCTAATTTTGCATCCCATATGCTTTGTGAGTAGTGACCTAGGTTCCTTGAGGATGGGATAGGGTAGTGTTGTTTCTTTGTTCCTCCTAGGTATCTAAGCTTTATGGTTTAATAGATCCCTTCTGTTTCATTGCGCTTAATGCTCATTTCGACATGACCCGTTGAGATCCGATCTTGGGCACTTCAACACCCGAAAAGTGATTCATTGAAGTGACCTGATCTAGGTGATTTTAGAGATTTGCATCCCCTCTTAAGGAATTAGATGCTTAGGATATGCATCTCAGCCCTAAGGAATTAGGTGTTTGGGAGGCTTATTGGCTTACGTAGATATTTTGTAATGCCTATTAGGTATACTTCCACTAACGGAAGTTAGGTATGGATGTTATCTAGTTTGATTTCATTTGCCAAGGAATTGGATTTGATTACTTATGAATCTATCATCTAGGAATTAGCTCATTGTATGAGGTATGTTAGACACTTAGGGAGTTTGAGGAGGAACACTACCTAATTACCCCATCCTTAGGGACCCTTTCTTCGATTGCATCCTTTTCACTCTTTTACTTCCTCTGTTTTACTTTACTTGCCTTTTACTTTTTACTTATGCATGCTCATCTTTGTTTTCTGTTTTAGTTTTATGCATCTTTATTCACTTAGGACCTGTTAGCAAAACCCCTTTTTATTGTTAGTTTGACTTGAAAGAACCATTGCAATCTTGATTGTTAGCATCACACCCGATTGGATTGACACCTTATCTATGCTACAATGACGTGATAACGTTGTGGATAAGGAATTGAAACACAAAAAATATTCGTTATCATGATCATGTAGTAAAGGCGTGACTTTTAAGCTCTTTTTCTGAAGATATACATAGTGTAGTGGTCAGCTGCACAACATCTTATGAAGTCTGGAATACTCTAGCCAACCACTTCAACAGTCTCATCATCAAGACTATTTGAACTTCAAATAAAACTGCAGACAACACAGAAGGGAGACAAGATAATGGTAGACTATCTCAAGGAGCTAAAAGCACTCTTTGACCAACTATCATCCCTTGGTAGTCATGTTATAGAAAATATGAAGATTTTTGTTGTATTACATGGCCTTGGAAGGGAGTATGAGCCTATCAAGACAAGCATTGAAGGCTTAATGGATACTCAACCTCATCATTCTTTTAAAGATATTATACCAAAACTGACAAACTATGATGACCGGATTCAAGCCTATAGAATTGAGACTGTTTCTCCGCATCTAGCATTCAACACTATCAGATATGGTGGTCAAGCCTCTTACTTTGGAAACAGAGGCAGAAACTATAGAAGACAAAGCTTCAGAGGAAGGGGTTATTCTGCAAGAGGAAAAGGTTTTCCTCAGCAAATATCATCCTCTAACTCTTCTACAGGTTCAATCAGTTCATATGGTGAAGAAAGCATGCCCATATGTTAGATTTGTGGTAAAACAGGACACCATGCTCTGAAATGTTGGCATAGGTTTGATTATTCTTATCATGTTGAAGATACACCAACAACACTAAAATGATATCCAGATACATGCGCCTCTGTTCACATCACAAACTCATAGTATAATTTACAGCAGTCTCAGCCTTACACTAGTTCTGATGTAGTGATGGTTGGAAATGGGGACTACTTACCTATCACGCATACATGTTCAACTGCATTACCTTCTTCCTTAGGTAAGTTAAGTCTAAATGATGTGCTTGTGTGTCCTGAAATTGCTAAATTATTGCTTTCGGTTTCAACAATCAAAAAAGACTATCCAGGTGATTTTGAGTTTGACTTTGATATTGTGATTATTAAGGACAAGGCCACGCATAAGCTGCTAAGCCTGGGAAGAAGCCTTTATGGTCTTTATGTGCTTCGAGCTGCTCCAAATCAAGCTCACTTTTCTGATAGATAGACTTCTACCAGTGGAGATACTTGTCACATGAGATTAGGTATTCCAATGATTAGAATTTACATCTACTTTCAATTAATAAACTCATCACAGTATCCAAGTCTTCTACTTCCATGTGTGAGGTTTGTAAACTGGGAAAGAGTAGTAGATTGTCTTTCTTTTCTTTAAATTTTTTTGCTTCAAAACCCCTAGAGAGAATTCACTGTGATCTCTAGGGGCCTTCACCTGTTTTATCCGTTCAAGGTTTTAAATATTATCTCTTCTTTATTGATCATTAGTCATGTTTCGGTTGGTTATATCCACTTAAATCAAAGTCATATTTCTTCAATACATGATGTATGTTTCAAAAATTAGTGGAAAATCAACTAAACACTAAGATCAATATTTTTCCAGTGTGATGGTGGAGGAGAATTTGTAAGCACTAGGTTACTAAATCAGTTGGCTGAGAGTGGCATTAAACAACAAATCTCTTGTCCATACACACCTCAGCAGAATGGACTATCTGAGAGAAAGCATAGACACATCACTAAGTTAGGATTGTTCATGATGTTTGATAGTTGTTTGCCACATAAATTTTGGATAGAGGCTTTGTTCACATAAAACTTCCTTTACTACCCTCCTCTACTCTGGATGATAATCTAAGTCCCTATCAGAAGTTGTTTGGAATAACACCAGATTATTCATCTCTCATGTCCTTTGGTTGCGCATGCTATCCAACATTAAGGGATTATGCTTCTCATAAGTTTGAGCCACGTTCTCTAAGCTGTGTATTCCTGGGTTATAATGATAAATATAAAGGCTACATGTGCCTTTATCCACCTACATGCCATGTTTATATTAGCAGACATGTGTTATTTGATGAAACTTCTTTTCCTTTTTTAGGAAAATGCAAGATTCATCATCTTACTCAACAACCACCCTTATTAGTTGCTTGGCAGCAAAGCTTTCAACCAAGATGCAATAGTTCAAAGTTCACCTATTCTTAACACTATCCCTGAAGCACCAAGTTTTTTTGTTGTTGTCCCTTTAGCTACTCTACTTCCTAATTCATCAAATACTTCAGAAAACACATAATTTGTGCAACATATCTCTGAGACTGGAGTACCTATGTTATCTACATCACCTCATTTTCCTTCTTCATTATCCAGTTCACATTCTGAGTTTCCTACTGGAATTGAAGGGGAGAGTCATGTGCGTATGGCAGACTTTGACTCTGATCCTATTGGCGACAGCTCTTCTCTTTCTCTCACCAATACATACATCTCTGGACCAATACAATATGCTCCACCTTCCTAAATTATCCTATGGTTACCAGATTACAGCATGGTACTAGGAAACCTAATCCTAGGTATGCTCTACTTACTCAAAAGACTTCTTATCAAGAACCAAGAACCGTTGTTGAGGCCCTCAAAGATTCCGAATTGAAATATTCTATGTAGAACAAACTTACCAATTGTAGGGACACAAATACTTGGTCCTTAGTTCCATTACAATGCATGTCCTAGGTTGTAAATGCATTTTTAGAACAAAAGTTAAAGCAAATGGGAGTCTTGATAAACTAAAGGCTAAACTAGTAGCCAAGGGTTTAATCAAGAAGAGGGCATTGATTACTTAGATACCTATAGCCATGTAGTTAAAGCTGCCACATTGAGACTACTTCTTCATACTGCAACAGTTATGACCATGTAGTTAAAGCTGCCACATTGAGACTACTTCTTCATACTGCAACAGTTATGAACTGGGAAATCAAGCAGTTAGATGTGAAAATGTCTTTTTACATGGCAATTTGTGAGAGACTATTTATATGAAACAACCTACAGGTTTTGTGAAGCTACACATGTATGTAAGTTACATAAGTCCCTCTATGGACTTAAGCAAGCGCCTAAAGCATGGTTCAATAGATTTAGCAATTATCTAATGGAGAAAGGGTTCTGTTGCAATAAAAAGGATCCATCTCTTTTTATTTACATGAAAGATGCAGATGTCATAATGCTTATACTCTATGTTGATGATATGGTGTTAACATGAAACAACAGGACACTGATTTCAAGTTTATAAATGAGATGAATACATAATTCAGGATGAAATATTTGGGAAAACTTCATTATTTCCTATGCATTTAAGCACAGTTATCCCAATGGCTTATTTCTATCTCAACAAAATTACATTGAGGACTTACTTATAATGGTTGTGATGCAGGATTGCTCTCTATGTGACACACTTATGCCTCTACAGCCTGACAAAGCTCAAAATCGCACTCAATGCTTCCCAAATCCCACTTACTCCAAGCGTCTTGCAGGAAAACTTCAGTACCTAAGATTAACAAGGCCATACATTCGGTTTTCAGTTAACTATGTCTTCCAAAAAATGCACGAGTCATCAATATCATATTTCAAGATGGTCATACGTATTCTGCGATATTTAAAAGATACAATTCAAATGGGAATTACCTTTGACAAGAATGCAGATTTTACCTTGAGGGAATACAATGACTTAGACTAGGCTGGGTGCACTGAAACACGACGCTCCACTAGAGGAATTTTCACCTTTCTGGGCAACGATATCATATTATGGGCTTCTCGGAAGCATGTAACTGTCTCAGAAAGCTCCACATAAGCCGAATACATGACATTGTCATAATCGGCAATAGAAATTACATGGCTAAACTATATGGTGAAAGAATTGGGCATACCTTAGCATCGTATCCCTGAACTTTACTACGATAATCAATATGCAGTCTACCTCATGGAGAATTAGCCTTGCACAAGCACAAAAACACTTCGACAATGACTTTTACTATGTACATGAACAAGTAGCGCTTGGTACTCTGGTTGTTAATCAAATTCCCAATCAGCTACATATTGCAGATATCTTCACCAAATCGCTTTGCATATACTCCATTTTGTAACATCTAGTACACACTCGGCGTTGACAATCTTTCAAATCATCTGATCCGAGTTTGAAGGAGAGTGTAAGAAGCAGTGATAAAAATCTGCTTGAAGAAGAGTCTTCTCTTCTTGGTTTGGGCATCAAATTAGAAAAGCCCACTTCTCCAAAACATCCCAAGTCGCAGCAGTCCAAGACCAACTCAACAACAGTAACAATGTCTTCTTCTACAACTTGCAAAAGGACAAAAAAGAGAACGTTATACAAAAAATTGCAGAGACTGCTGAGAAAGTAAAAGCACTCTACAACTGTGTAATTCACAACAAACTCGACACATTGACTGAGGAATGAAATATTGACAGATGTATTATGGAAAACAAAGAGAATCGATTGTTTTCACTATAGATTCAATCCTTATGTAACTTTTTAAGTTAAGCTGAAAATGAATCAATAAACAATCTTTCAAATCTTTTCAATCTCTATGTTTCTACTTTCAACAACAACAAGAGCGGATAATCGTTGTGCACCTTATTGACATTAAAACGTCCTTGACTCCCACGTAATTTTGTTGTGCGATTCTTGTAGGGCAAAGAAGATTTCTTCATCGCCCCTTCACCTCAAAACGTCTTACCTACAAAATGGTAGAAGCTTTTAAGATTAATTTCTATCATATTTGTATATTTACTTAGACTATATATAAACTATCTATATAAATATTTAATATATATATATATATATATATATATCATCTATGCATTAATTTTAATTTTTGGTTTTATTAGTGATCAGTTTTTAAGGGTTACTCATGGAGTTCATGCTCGAAGATCGACCAATCATTCCCGGATAGGGTCGATCTCTACTCCTACACTTGTGAAATTTGATTACTTCTTAATTCATGTTTTATAAAAGAAAAGAAAAAACAATTTCTTTAACTCTTCTTGGATTTATTGTCGAATCGAGACAGTTCAATTTAACTCTGGTGAGATATTTACTATCCATATTATATCTATCTATTTTAATAATAAATCCCCAATTTATAATAAGTCAAAAGTCATCTTAGCAATGATGAGAATATGCTAAACGCACTTAATCTATACACGTTTGGTAGTTAGTCTAAAAGCATGTTTAATGGGAGATATCCATTTGGGATATTTTAAAAAAAATTTTATTAATATTTTTGTAACCATAAATTAAAAAAAAAAATTCTTCAACTAATTAAGGAGCGCCATCTGTACTAAAAATAAGCGAAGAAACATGTGGCATATCTGATACGAGTTGCAAAATTCCCAACAAAGAACCGACTCTATGTCAACTGCAATTGTTTATTATTATTTGCTGTTAAGAATCGCCATAAACAACCGCGTTTGACATGGTCTAAGGAGCATTCTGCCATGTCTAGTTATTGCTGCTTAGATCTAAATCCCATTGACCATAATGATTCCTGAAATAGTTTATATCTCTCGAAGTTTCTGGAATTATCTGATTTTGACTCTATCTACTATTGAACTATAATACTGAACTTAATTATCTTACCTTGGGGCTTGGTACACACCGAATATGGTTTTCCTTGCAGGTCTGACCAGAATTCCCAGTTGTTGCTATGATTTCCCTCAATCTCTCTTTAGGATGGTTATACATAAACAGTGAGGACGTGTATGGAAAGTAGGAGAAGTACGTTGCGATGCATTTTTATGCTTTCTATACACAAAATTGAAAATATACCTTCTATAAACGGAACAAAGAGTACGAGCCTCAAAAACTCAAAGTCCATAGATATCAAAAAGAAACTCTAAGGTTATGAATGTTTGTTGGTTTTTGGTTCTTGATTTTAGTTTTATTGAGATAACAATATAGATATTATTGTTAAGATTGTATAGTATCTAATATTCTTGTTAAGTAAATATTATTGTTGTAAAGTCTCTACAAATAGTTTGTAATATCTTCTCTAATGAATTAAGTCAATTGAGATTAAAACATCTACATGGTATCAGAGCCATTTTTAATCGATCTTTAAAAAAAAAAAAAAAAAATTTGTAACCTTTCAATATGTCTGAGACAGTTGTCTCACCTTATACCTTGGCTGCCTCAGATAATCCTGGCTCACTCATAACCTCGGTTCAGTTGAATGGAGACAATTACAACGAGTGGTCTTCTGAGATGATGAATGCTTTACAAGCAAAACGAAAACTCGGCTTCATCAATGGCACGTTGAAGAAGCCTGCTTCGGATCATAGTGATTATGATAACTGGCTCACAGTGAATTCCATGCTAGTTGGATGGATTCATGCTTCAATCGAGCCAAAAGTGAGATCTACCATCTCATATATATCCGACGCCTATCAGTTATGGGCCGATCTCAAAAAACGTTTCTCTGTTGGTAACGGGGTACGTGTTCATCAATTAAAAACAGAGATTGCTATGTGTAGACAAGAAGATCAGTGATGGATTTCTTTGGAAAATTATCACGGTTGTGGGAGGAGTTACAGGCTTATCAAACGATTTCCACCTGCACATGTAGTGCAGCCGCCGATTTTTCGAAAGAAAAAGATCAGGAGAAGGTCCACCAGTTTATAATGGGCCTTGATGATGACCGGTTTGGGAGCTTATGCTCTCAAATTATTGCAATGGATCCCTTACCTGATGTTGGAGAAGTGTATTCTAGGGTTATTCGTGAAGAACAACGCCTTGAAGCCTCTCATGATAAAGAGCAGCAGGTGGCTGCCGTGGGATTCATGACTCGCCGAGATCCACCGGTGTCCTCTCGGCCTCATGAAACAGAGTCTGGTGGTTCCAGCTCAATTTTAAAATCCCGACAGACTTGTTCTCACTGTGGATGAGACGGTCATGATAAGAAAGGATGCTGGCAATTGGTGGGATATCCTGATTGGTGGCACGATCGAGCTGAGAAGAATCGCGGACAGTCACAGAGCCGCGGCAGAGGAACTCGCGAATCGCGACAAAGTGCATTCCCAGCTCCGGTTAAAGCTTATGCAACGAGTGCCAATGACTCGTCCTTTCCTACTTTTACCGACGAACAGTGGCAAGCTTTGAGCCATATGGTTCAAGAGAAGATGAATACCGGCCAAAATGATAAGTTATCCGGTAAGATTGTGTTGAACAATATAATTCTAGATTTCGGAGCGTCTCATCACATGACGGGTAACTTATATTTATTGTCCAATATTCGACATATAGCAGCATGTTCGGTTGCATTTGCCGATGGCAGTAAGACTAATGCAATTAGTCTCGGTTCTTTTAATCTCACTCCTACTGTTGTCTTATCGGATATGCTTTATGTACCATCGCTGAATTGCACCTTGCTATCATTGTCCAAGCTACTTAAAGAGATACAATGTCTTGCAGTGTTTTCTGACTCCATGTGCTTATTGCAGGACCGTTTCTCGAAGACAGTGACTGGCACCGGTGAGGAACGTGATGGGGTTTATGTTGTCAAGGATCTGGTTTTGGCGACAGTAAACAAGGCAGTGAGTGATTCAAGTTTAGTTTTGTGGCACCAACGTTTGGGTCACCCGTCTTTTAAAGTTGTTTCGAGTTTACCGTTCTTAAAGAATTTGTCTCAGTCTTCTAGTTCTTGTTCTTGTGACATTTGCTTTCAAGCTAAACAAACTCGTGAGGTGTTTTATGAAAGTTCGAATAAATCAAAGGATTTTTTCTCTCTTATTCATGTTGATGTCTGGGGACCGTATCGTGTACCGTCTTCATGTGAAGCTGTTTACTTCTCACAATTGTCGATGATTTTTCTCGCGCAATATGGACCTACTTGCTGCTTGAAAAATCTGAGGTTAAACGCACTTTAATTAATTTTGTTGCATATGCCGATAAACAGTTTAGTAAACCGGTTCGGATGGTTCGAAGTGATAATGGTACGGAATTCATGTGCCTCTCTTCTTTTTTCGTGACAATGGAATTGTCCATCAAACATCATGTGTTTACACACCTCAGCAGAATGGACGGGTCGAGCGCAAGCATCGACATATTTTAAATATCTCGCGTGCCTTACTGTTTCAAGCAAATCTTCCTGTTCGGTTTTGGGGGGGAAGCTGTTTTAACAGCTGCATTCTTGATAAATCGAACTCCTTCATCTATTCATCACGGTAAAACACCTTATGAAGTTTTGTTCGGTGTTGCTCCTGATTTTCAAGTGTTACGAGTTTTTGGTTCGCTGGGATTTGCTCATCGGTTGACTCGCGATAAAGACAAGTTTCGCACAAGGAGTAGAAGGTGTGTCTTTTTGGGTTATCCTTTTGGTAAAAAGGGTTGGAAGATGTTTGATCTCGAAACAAATGAATTTTTTGTTTCACGTGATGTTATTTTCAAAGAGGATTGTTTCCCTTATTCGGCATCCTCTGGTGAATCTGTTTTATCACAAACACCTCATCCGGTTTGTGATGATGATTGGCTCTCTCCTCAAGCCATACCGGTTGTGTCGGACCCATCAGGCCCTTCGTTGGACAGGGGGAGCTCTGATGATGAGCTCGTAGTCACACCGCCGGTTTCGTTTGTTGATCCGGTAGAGCCACAGCCCGAGACTTTAGCTCCTGTTCAGTTTGGTCGTGGTCTAAGGGATAAGGTACAATCTTCGAAGCTTAAAGATTATATTCTTTATAATTCCGCTGCTTCGTCAAAACCCCATCATGCTTCTTCTTCACCCGGTCCACTGTCTTCAGAGTCGGTTCCTGGTAAGTCACCTTACCCAATATCTAGCTTTGTTTCTAATGTTGCGTTTGCTCCTGTCCATCGTGCTTTCCTCACAGCCATAGCCTCGGACGTTGAACCGCGTCATTTTAAAGAGGCTATTCATGATGAACATTGGAAGAAAGAAATGACGGGCGAAATTGAAGCTTTAGAGACAAACAAAACTTGGACTATTGAGTCACTCCCTTCGGGTAAATCGGCGATTGGGAGTCAATGGGTGTTCAAGATAAAGTATAATGCTAATGGAACGGTTGAACGTTATAAAGCTCGGTTGGTTGTGCAGGGAAATAATCAGGTAGAAGGGGATGATTATCATGAAACTTTTGCACCAGTTGTCAAGATGACAACCATTCGTACATTACTTCGTCTGGTTGCTGTCAAGAATTGGGAAGTACATCAAATGGATGTTCATAACGCATTTTTACATGGGGATTTAGCTGAAGAAGTTTACATGAAACTTCCTCCTGGTTTCCGTCATACACATCCCGGAATGGTGTGCAAGTTGCACAAGTCGCTGTATGGTTTAAAGCAAGCTCCCAGGTGCTGGTTCTCTAAACTTTCCAAGTCTTTACTGTCTTATGGTTTTGTTCAGTCTTATGAGGATTATTCGTTATTCTCATATACCAAGGGTGAAGCTCAGTTACGTGTTTTGATCTATGTTGATGATCTCATTATCTGTGGTAATGACAAGTTGTTATTATCTCGTTTCAAAGAATACTTGGGCAGCTGTTTTCATATGAAGGACTTGGGAAAGTTGAAATATTTTTTGGGTCTAGAAGTGAGTAGAAGTGCGTCCGGTTTCTATCTTTCGCAGAGGAAATATGCCTTGGACATTGTAACCGAATGTGGTCTTCTGGACTCCAAACCGGCTGCGGTTCCTATTGAGCAGAAACATCACTTGTCCGTGATTGATAGTCCGGTTTTAGACGATCCGACACCATACCGTCGCTTGCTCGGTCGGTTGATCTATTTGCTCGATACCCGGCCAGACTTGGGTTACTCTATTCACTTACTTTCGCAATTTATGCAAAGTCCGAAAGTGGCTCATTGGGAAGCTGCACTTCGAGTGGTTCGTTATATTAAAGGGGCACCAGGTCAAGGTATTATGCTCTCTTCGACAAATGATTTGTCATTGTCTGTGTATTGTGACTCAGATTGGGCTTTGTGTCCTCTTACTCGTCGGTCACTTAGTGCATATGTTGTGTTCTTTGGTGATTCTCCTATCAGTTGGAAGACAAAGAAACAGAACACAGTTTCTCATTCTTCAGCTGAAGCTGAATACAGAGCTATGGCGGTGGCTTTGAGAGAGGTTAAGTGGATTCGAAAGCTTCTTGCTGAGGTCGATGTTGATATTTCTCTTCCTGCTCGTATGTTTTGTGATAACAAAGCTGCTTTGCATATTGCGGCGAATCCGGTTTTTCATGAACGCACAAAACACATAGAGTCAGATTGTCATGCAGTTCGGGATGCAGTTATTGAGGGTCTTCTTGTTACCTCATATGTTCATACATCGTTGCAGTTAGCTGATGTTTTGACTAAACCTCTTCCGCGCGATCAGTTTCAGAGTTTGCTTTCCAAGCTGGGAGTTCAAGACCTTCACTCTCCACCTTGAGGGGGAGTATTGAGATAACAATATAGATATTATTGTTAAGACTGTATAGTATCTAATATTCTTGTTAAGTAGATATTATTGTTGTAAAGTCTCTACAAATAGTTTGTAATCTCTTCTCTAATGAATTAAGTCAATTGAGATTAAAACATCTACAAGTTTATAGGTTTTGGTTTTTGTTTTTGGTTTTTGATTTTGCTGTATATTTCAGATTTTACAAAAACTTGAATGTTAGTTTTTAGCTTTTAGCATTATTTAATTTTGTTTTATTAACTTAGTTTATATTTTACTTTTTAATGGAAAAACTGTTAAAATAAAAATATAATTTATTAATAAAAGTATAATTTATTAATAAAAATATAATATCTAGTAAAAAATTTAAGTTTCTCAGAAAGTATCAATAAAATTTTATATAAAATTAGTAATTTATATTTGACATATTAGCCTTCATAATAAATTATGTGATGTTTTATATATGATTATAGAATATGGTTGATAACATTATTTTTCTAGAAATGTAAATAATATGAAGTTTTTTTATAATGTTATTTTTATGATTTCTAAGCAACAATAAACAAATTTGTGTAAATAATTTTTTTAATGATGTTATTTTTATTAAAACATCTATTTTATGTTAATAATGTGAATTTTTTCTAAAAAAAACAAAAAATAATGGTTATTTTTTGAAAAAAGATCTCATCCAAAAGTTGGATTTTGGATTTTGTTTGAAAATTGTAAAGACCTTCAAAAACTAGTGTAAAACTATTAAAATAAATATATAATTCATTGTTATGAAAAGCTAAAAAAATGTTATATTCTATTTTTGAAAATATAACATCAATTTTGTTGCAAATTTATAAAAGAAAAAAAAAACATTTTTGTATTTTTGAGAGAGAAATTGTTTTTTTTTAAAAGATCGTTAGGATATACTAAATTTTCTTTTCATTGTAACATAGTTTTGTGTTAAAATGTAGATGCCAATCAAAAATGTAGAACAATTGTTATTTTTCCATTTTATCATTTTTTGAACAAAAATACAAACAAAAATAATTGAACAAAAGAAACAGTCGACAATTAAAAAAACTAACAAAAGATGATTTTTGGTTTTTATGTAGAAATAGGTGGTTACTCTTAAAAACTAGTTTCTCTTAATTTTAGGGAATCAACTTTCTTAAAATCTTGATTGGAAGAAAAAGTAGTTTTTAAAGAAACAAAAACCAAAAACTATTCTAAAAACTACAAACATTCAAGGCTTAAAGACAACAAGTCTAAGGAAACCACATCGACCCTGATGACAAAGATATCAACGTCATTAGCATTAGTTATGATCTTTATCTATGTTTTAAAGTTTGAATAAATGTGAATCTTGGAGAACATATAGGTCTTTGCTTGATGACAAGCAAAAATCTAAGTCTTGAGATTTTGATAACACTCACAAACGATCCGATTTTCTTAGCGCTTATGCTTTGATATTTAGTTTATTCAAGTGTGTTTGCATATTTTATGTTATTTTAGGTAGGAATTTGAATGCTTAAATACAAAAACTATAGAAAAAGAGAACAAGGAAATGCACTTAGACCAAAGGATTGATCGATCCTTGGTCAATCCACAAACTAGAAAGTCCTTGTTCCATGGATCCAATCGATCCTAGGTCGATCCAAAGCTTATTTCATGTGATTTTCACTTTCCTCAAATGGTTTATTCACTTGATCTCTTTCCTTAACCACCAAATACGACCCTAATGACTTCCCCTACAATAAATACAGAGCCTAAACTTCATTGTGACTTAGGTCTAGCCACCCAAAATCTCTCAAAAACACTTAAAAAGATTTAAGATCCAAGGCCTCGAAGATTGAAGATTGAAGAATCTCTTCAGGATTCAATCTTGTTTCATTGTTCTACTACACTAAAAAAGAATTATAATATCTCTCTCTCTCTCTCTTTTTATTTTTGAATTATAGTTATGAGATTTATTTATCATATGATTGTTCTTATTGTTTCATTCATGTGTGAGAAGTTTTATAGTTAGGTTGATGGGTTCTTCTTGGAGAAAACATAATTGATTTATGGTTTCTATTTGAAATGAAATTATTAGGTTGTTAGGTTTTTAACTTGATTTGATGATAATGTTTGAATAAGATTGATCACCTTTATTCATAATTTTAGGATTTTTGTAGGTAATAAATCCATCGGTATAGTCCCGACCTAGTCTAAGTGGGCGGAAGTCTACTTGTAGCTTAACATGATATATCAAACCCATTTATATTTGCTTCAATGAAAGTTAGTTGTTCAATGTTTTAGTTAGTAGGGATTGTCTCAGCCGATAGAAAATTCAGTCTAGACATACGTACGTTGTTTAAGTCACTAATAATCATTCACAATCATATTATTTTTGTTGTTATTGCTTTCACCGCTATTGTTCTTGTTACCCAAAAGATTTCCCAAAGACCTAACACGTTTCTCTTATTTTCTACAACCAATTTTATTTAATTGTTATTACCGTTTTTATTTGTTATTTGTATGAAACCCAAACCCAAAACCAAAACTCATATTTTGTTCTAGCCATAGTTCACACCCACCATTGATCTATGTGGATTCGATCTCATATATACTAGTGCGTTTGTTGTGCACTTGCAGTATTATTTATGAGTAAAACCTTACTTACATCACTTAGCAAAAATATAATCTAATGGATATAACCTAGACATTAACACTTGTAATAGACTTCACTTTCCATGTTATCAAGCATTTTCTTAAACTTAAAATTCTCTTCACAGCTTTGTTTCAATTATGTCTCAACTTGAAGTTGATTAGTTAACATTTCGACATCTTCACAAACTTCCGGTGCATCAGAGTATTCATTGGAGATGACAAAACCTCACTTTGAAGTGCTTCAAGTCTAAAGATGCGAACTTGAATAGATGGTCCAACAATTTAACACAAGACAACATCAAAATCATCATTAGATAGAGATTTATTATCCAACATGATATAAAATTAGATATTTAGAAAAAAGCTCTATGCCTACTTATAACAAAGATTTCATAATGTTTATAAGTGAACTTGAGATGAAATTAGATATCTAAAAGAACAAGAAAAATATTGCAAACAACGATCACATACTACTTTCCAACAAGTATAGAGAAAAAAATACACAAGAATGAAAATAAAAACATAGTATTACTGGTATGAATCATCAAATAATTATGACTAACAAAGACAATCAATCAGAAAATGTAACATACAAAAATAGTTTATAAAACATTTCTAATTAAATGATTGGGTTCTTTAATAAATTAACTTAATGTAGATTTTATTTTTGAGAGATCTGTCTAGGTTTCCAACTGTCATATGGTCACTCCATCAGAAGGTTGTATTTGAGACAAATGCTCTTCTACATACTTCTCATAACTTTCTACAATATGTCGAGCACGTTCATCAACATATGTTCCATCACGCCTTTGATGCATTTTCTTTAGCACACTAATAAAATTACGATTCTCATTGTTNCAAAAAAAAAAAAAAAAAAAAAAAAAATTTGAAGACAATATCACAAAATTATCCAAAACACAAACAAACAATATAAAGAATAGAAGTTACAAAAATATCTTGAACTTTTGCATAATAACATGACCCAACAGTATGTGAATGTAGACCTAAACAATTGTGATTAGATCGTCGAGTGGCACAGGCATTTGCACACCTTTTCTTAGCTTTTGGTGTTGCCAAGCAATCGATACACTCAGGTTTTAACCCATATATATTCACTGCAAGTGCACAACAAATGCGATAGTATATTATGGATGAATCCACAGTTAAAAATTGAATCAAGCCAGAAACATATTTAAAATGATGATTATGATTTGAAAATAGAAATAACGATAAATTAAAAACGGTTGTAAAAAACATAACCACATGTAATTAGGTTAAAATTCAAGGTTAACACGCAAGATTTTCTTTGAAAATAGTTCCCAACTCAAAAGACAACAATAGCTAATCTTCTCCCGAAGGTATTAGATCTCTATGTTTAAATCACTAAAGACAAACTCTCACCGTATTTAGATAATTCAAAAAGTAATTCAATTCAGATTTGATATGTTCATAAGCTCCTAAGACAATTCTCCCGCAAGAGAAGGCACTTATTCATCTAGATTAGATCAGACTTCTTAACCAAATCCCTTTGAGTTTATAATTCTAAGATCAGTGAACTAGTTAGCTACTCTAATTCATGCAATAGGAACAAATCTAGACTGAGAACCTAACAATTTTAATCCATTCTATCAAACTCTAACATTCAACTTGGTTTCCGTGGAAGAAACCATAAAACCTAACAAATAGATTACTCATACATGATAAGAAGAACATAAATCATAGAAAGAGTAATCATTGCAGAAAATAAAAAGCAAATTGAATATAACGAAATTAGAGTTCAAAAAATCTCTTTAATACAGAAGTAGATCCCCTCTCTTTGAAAAGATTTGTAAAAAACTAATAATGTGTGTCTTCATAAAAATAAGCCAAAAGGCTTTTATAGTCTCTAAAAATAAATGGAAAATAAAAACGCAATAAAAAACTAATAATAAGCCTTGAAGACGAATGCGTTTTTTTGCTTGAATTCACTCTTCTTCATGTAAAGGGATCGATTGATCCATGCTAGGATCGATCGATATGTGCTTGAAAAGGGATTGGTCGATCTTGTGTGGATCAATCGATCTTAAATTCTGTAACTTCTTCAGGAGCTTGGATCGATCGATCTCCTCAATGCAAAGTCTGGATCGATCTTGTCTCAACCTGGATCGATCCTTCCGTCTTCATTTAGCCATCTGGACCTAAATTCTTTCAGAAATCATCATTTTCGCTCCAGAACGTCCCAAACACCTAAAATCATGAAAACATGCTAAAAACACAAGGAAAGCACTCAAAAATACCAAATAGCAGGCATAAACATCCACTATAAAGCATTTAAATCGAGTGATATTAGCAATCCACTATAGTTTTTCAATGATCAGATAAAATCCAGTCAGGTGTACCTCACTGCTCTAATTTTTGCAACACTTATCATTCCTCGAAGACGGTTAGCGGCAAGTTTCTTTAACATTTTTTCAACTTGATTGTTAACTGAAGCATACCAATTAAACTTCTTACGCAAATATATATATATATATATATATATATATATATATATATATATATATGTAAACATGATCTGAAAACATAATATAATTAGTAAAACAATTATAAAACATATACAAGTATATAAGAAATACCTTAAATGTAGAAAACCATGTATCTCTATAACAACATGGGACATTTTCTAACTATAACAAGGTTCTTTAAAGCACTCCTCCATGATCTTACTTAAAGAATTTGAGAGTTAAATGTTACTTTTAAACTAGAGTAGCATGGAATCGGAAATAAGAGCGTGGAAGCGGGAACGTTTGGAATCGCGGAAGCGAATTTTTTAAAAAAAATTGGAAAATGGGTACGTGTTGGAAGCGCAAATATAT
>OVBE01006323.1:0-20090 GCA_900406425.1 Iberis pinnata | reverse complement strand
GAAATTTCGCCGGAACATTGGTATTAAACATTGTCATAATTTTGAAGTTCCAACAGTATTGATGAGACCTTGAACACTCATCAACAAGATTGCAGCTCAACAGAAGAAGAAACAGAGACAGTGCAAGAAACAGAGAGAGAGAATCGGCGATCAATTTGCGTGAGGAAACCAAGTTCTCGGTACATGGATTAATTGGTTCATGGGATCAATTGTTGGTTTACTTATTTAATTTCTATTTTTGTAATAATGATGTAACCGAGTTCCTGATTTCTTGGGGAAGACTTGGTCACATCGCATTCTTCACTTTTCCTATTTTCATGTTTGTTAATCTGCTTCCATGTACTAGAACGTGTAGTTCTACATTTGCTTCTATATAAATGAAAAAGCCAAAAAAAATGGCAGAGAAATTTTTCAGAAAGTACTGAATTCTTGAATTATTTGATCAACCAGAAAGTACTGAATTCTTAAGTTATTTGATCAACAAGAATAGCTTCTATATTGGGACCTATCATTATCCTAATAAAATACCACTAGACCTAATATATATATATAAAAAGATGTTCAGTCCTAATGAATCTATTCAAGTTTTTTTTATCTTTTGATTTTGCAGTGCTGATAATAAAAGCATGGACTTCTTCGATCAGTAGTTGTCTGGCGATCTACTCGTGAGAATATTGTCATTTATGCCAACAAAATACGTTATCGTCACAAGTCTTTTGTCCAAAAGATGAAAATCTCTTTGGGCATTGGTGCCAAAACTTGGACATTGTTATATATTTCATACAAGAAGATTTTCACAATTTGTTTACAGATCTTTATTACTAAATAAGGCACCGGTTCTTGAAAGGATGTGTCTTAATATTCGTAGCATTGGTCTTGAATGTAAATATGTAGATATTGGAATATGGATTGATATTATTACATTGTAATCGCAGTTACTCGTCATGTTCCTGAGTTAGATGTTAATATTCTCTGTTCTGGTGAAGGTTCTATCCTTTATTTGCCTAAAAGTCTCTATACATGTGAAACTTTGAAAAGCTTGACACTCATAAATTATACAAAATTATAACTTATAAGTGTTCTTGTGGATATTCTTTTTGAAGTTTATCTTACATCGCTTAAGAAATTCTACCGATCTTGGGCTAAAGATAGTAAAGTAAGGGCTTTAGACGCCAAAATTTATATTAATGTTAGGACGCCAAATTTATTAGAAACATTTTGGTACCGTGGTTGAGTACATCGAATTTAGGGCATCAAATTTAGGGCATCAAATTTAGGGCATCAAATTTTAACTACGCTTTAGACGCTATTTAGATCCGGACCGGCACTAGGCTTAAGGATTATATTGATAATGTACCTCTTCTCAAGCTTATAAATGGTTGTCATAAACTTGAAGAGTTCGATGTGATGGCACCAACTACCTGGTCGTGACCAAACGTCCTACATAAATTTATAAGGGGTTGAAATGAGTTGAATATGTATGGCTTTCTTTTATATAAACTTTTTTTTTTCTTAACATTAATTATATTCTAGTGACAAATGATAATTAATTTTGAAAAAAATAATCTTGATGCTCAAGGAGTTAGCATTTGTACCTACGCCAATGTTCTCAAAAATCTCGTAGATTCTTGTGTTCTTATTTTGTACCTAAAAACAACAAACATATACAAATTGATAGATTAATTTATAGTTCACGTTACTTGTATAATTTGAATTCACACTCATTTGGCCTTAGTTATTGAACATGTATATGCCCACAAATGACGAAGTATACAAAAAGACAAACATCATAACTACTAAATAATCTATATAAAGACTTGAGCATGTTGTGTTCATAGCAATAATCATGGTGAGCCCCAGTGGACATAAAGATTCAGTCTCAGGAACCAAAAAGATTTGGACCAGAAGCTTCCGGTAAGGACATAACCTACGAGCTATTTCCAATGACCAAAACCTGAGGTTGCCTGCCATTTGAAAGAAGATGTTGGTCTGTTCTAACTTAAACCGATAATTTTTGCTCAATTGTCAAGCTTGAGGTGTTGATGTTGCTGAATTATCCTTGACAAATGTCCTTAGGCATCCATTGATGATGCACGGTGCTGATCCGTCACAGAACCGTTTTGCAAGATCAACAGCTTTTTCACATCATTTTTGTATGTGTTAGTTCAATACAAGAACAAGGTTATCACATTACAATTCAAACTGAAAAGGTTAGAAAGAGATACCTCGTTTATTACAATTGGGTGTCTGGTTCCAAGGACTGCCACTTCAGACATTGCTAAGTGAAGAATCGAAATCTCTAGTATTCTTCCAGCTGGTGCACTCTGCATATAGGTGCAGCACCTTCCATAAGACTTTTTTTACGCAACCTAATTCAAAATTACATAGTGAGCTTTGGGTGCAAACAGCTAGTAATAATGAGAGAGCTATCTCAACAACTAGACAATGGAAGAAAATTATAAGGAATGAAGCTTTAAGTTTCGTGGTTCTTAGTTTCAACTATCCAGTACTTGACCGGGAGTTATACCTTCCAATCTGGAAGGGAAATCTTCTCGATAATAGCGACATGACTATCCCATTTATCAACCACTACAGCCAAGAGTTTCTTTGCAAACCCTTGGAAGAACAGATGTTGAAATTGAAGATATACTATCCATTGATAGTTTAGCTTAAAACAAGCTTGCTGTACACCAGCTTTGGTGGAGCTGAAAGCACTTCTGCCTCTGCCGAAAATGGAAGATAAGATACAGGTAATACAAGAGTCTCTTTCCACTCTATGTAAAACAGAATAGGGATACATATATTCAGAATAAAACCTACCGATTTTCGATTCGTTTTCATCATGGTACACAAGCTCTTCTTCCTCTTCACTTGTTTCTGTTTTAACTAGGGGGTCCTCCAAAGCTCATGTGGTTGTATTCCAACAAAGAAGTCTTGTTAAACTCGTATCCACGCTCTGTACAAAACCAATCATTACACGCTGAAGTTTTGTCACAAGCATGTAAATCCAGACAAATCAAGCAATTCATCCACATAGTGTATTTCAAGAATCAGGAACTAACATCCACAAACCACATAGATTACAATCTACAATGTGATTTCTATCTTCATGGCATTGTTGCAGCAGGAAACAAAAGAAGATCAAAAATATGCTTCGTTTATACTTACCTCTTCTTGCATTAACTCTCTTCTCAAAGAGTCGAATTGGGTCTGAGCCTTCTAAGCATGAGGGCGGATTCATCATTCATACATACTAGTAGCAAAGAATCATATAGTATCTCATGGAACTCTAAATTGAGCCTTCAAAAACCCAATGATGACCTGATTATTTCAATTTTAGTAAAGGCGAATTTCCATTTCCAGTTCCATTAAGATAAAAGAAAAAAACAACGAACACTATTTCAGAGAGGATTGTGGAAGGAACCAAAGAGAAGAAATAAAAGGCATACAGAGCGAGCTCGCGGGCGGCTCGAGGACTGCTTAATCGGCCGCTCTTATCTATCTTACCCTGAAAGTATCGGCGTATGGAGAGAGACTCTCGTCGGAGAAAGAAATAGCCGTAGAGACAATGACCGAGTATTTCCGGTTCGCAGGGATATCAAATTCGTCGGCTGGAGCGAAATTACCAATGTAGATCCTAGAGAACGTACAGAACTGATGAAAAACTACTGGAAAAGTAACAGACTCGATGAAGAACGTAGGCAAAGGCGGCGAGAAACTTCTCTCCATTTTTGATTGGAGCTCTCCTGCTAATCGTCGTGTACTCGTGTTAGTGAAAAACAGATAACCTTATCCGTAAAATTAATGTAANATTTTAATGTGTCTTTTAAATTAATGCTAATGTTAATATTATATGTTTGTATTTTATATTATTGTATTTTGAGACGGTGATTTTACTATCATCAATTACTATTTTATATAATTTACATGTTGTTAATTGCAAATAAGTTTGTTTGTGGTTTTTTTAAAAAAATGTGGTTGTATAATTTTTTCTAAAATGTAGAGAATAAAAAATAATTTAAAAATGTATTTCTGGTTTTTTTTTTAATTCTTTAAAATTCTTTTTTTTGTCAACTCTTCTCTATAATTCTTTTCTTCGTCATACTCTTATTTTTTTTTATATAAACCTCTATATCGAATCAATATCATATTATTCTTCTTCCTCTTTTTCATGATTTTTTTTACAAATGTATATAGTTTTATAATTTAAAATGTCATAGATTTTTATTTACATGTTATAATATTTATATTTGTATATTTTTCAGCCCTTTTCCAGTGGTAATTTTGGTTCACGAATTATATATTTTTTTAATTTCATGATATTAATTTCTCATTTATATATATGAATAATAATTATCTAATTTTAAAGTTGATTTTTCAACAAACGAATCACCATAAATTAGATAAAACGATTTCTTTGTAATTAATTTTTATACAATAATTTTTAATCTAAATAATAATAATTAGATTATGATTTTCTAGAAATATGATGTCATCATTTTTACACATTATAATATATGCATATTTTTCACCATTATGTTTACTTTGAGAATTATATAATCTTTTTGTTTAAGATACATATCATAACCTTAGCCCATGATATTAAATTATCCCTTCCAAACTCTAACATAGGCAATGCAAAGGTCGTCTCCCTGAGACAAGATATCACATTTCTCATATATCACACCTCCACCGCCGTATTCTAGTGCAATGTAGCATATTGTACTTCTCATACTTGGTGTGCTACTAACTCCACCACTCTTCTGAACATTCATATCACACAATAAACCAAAATCTTGAATGTTCTTTTTACTTATGACTGATTTTAACTATCCGCTTAACCCCATCTACCCATGAATCTATACTATTCCTCTTCTTCCTCTTATTGGAGATATGATTCTGATCAAGATTAGAGGAAGCATCAACTTATCTTTGAAACCAAAAGTCAATACTTGAAATTGAGCTTATCCCTCTTTATTTCTTTTTCTTCCTCTTCTTTTTGGTAAGCTCTTCACAAAACTCTCCCTTCCACCACTCTCTAGGCTTTCTCTTCTTCTTCTTAGTGATTGATGATGACTCATCACTGTTTTTGATCTATTCCTTGTTGTTGTTGTTAGTCTCTTTCTTAATCTCACTTCCAATCCATTCCAATATGTAATCCTTAACATTCTCTGATTCAATCTCTTCTCTGTTTCCACTATTGTTGTCTTGTTTCCACCACTAATCTCTCTTCGAACTCACTTACTGCTCTCTGAAACACTCGCTTTCTCCAAATCTACCTCCAGTGATAACCTCGATACTGCTCCTGGACGCCGTCAATACGTTGATTGCAAAATTCTCCAGCGAAAGTGTTGTGAATATCAACAATCTTCTCTACACCATATACAAGAGAAATGGATGTCCATATCATACTACTACCATGTTTTATCATGCTTTTGCAAGTTGAGTATGTGTGTGATCTTCATCAGTCTGTTGCATCACTCTTAGATGTTTCTCTGCATCAATCTGATCTGTGCATCTTTATGAATATCTGGACATTCAAAGCATGTCTAAAAAAGCAGAAGTTGTAATCGATTATCAAGTTAACGGAAGAGCTTAGTCATTGAACAATCACTTTAACAAAAAACATGGAATTGAACAAATCAAATTGAATCTCTGAAATGTCCATGGTTCCTCATGTTCAAAGCCTCATTATAGTCTTCCTCATGCATGATAATAGTACCAACAATCAAATGAATAATAGCATTTTTCCTACTGTTGGATCTGCCAACCCTTAAGCTTGTATTCAACCATGTGTATCAAGAACATCTAATGAAGATAAATTGTATTTCGGTTCATCTCTATATCTAGACAATAGAAAGTAGAAACCCTATAGTTATCCAGAAATTTTGTTGGGCTAATTTTACGGTTTGATTGCAAAACTGATCATCTTGGTATCGAAGAGGAAAAAACCCGAGACTTTTAAACTCTTGAATTACCATATTTAAGGAGTTGATCGATACAATGCAAGGATTTTGACTGCTTGAAGAGGAGTAGCATCAGCTTCATTGATCTCATTGATGACAAACTACGAAGAAAAAAATTGAAGAGAAGCTTGTACTCACAAATCACAACTCATGATCAATAAAAATTGAAATCCAACCGAAAGGACAAGAAAAATTTCGGAGTCGGAGGCGAACCTGGTAGCTACCAAGAGCGATGTAAGAGCGGTGGATGAGGAAATTTTGCTAGATGTTATCCTCCTCCGAAATATTAGGGATCTCGCTGTTGTTGATCGCTGCTTGATAAGTACCCAGGTAAAAAATGTTTCTTGGGTTGAAGAGGTGATCTGGTCTAGTCGCCATGGATGCCATTATCTTCTTCTTCTTCATATATATATCTCAGTACGTATCTAACTCCATTGATAGAAGTTAAAAGGTTTTAGAGAGAAGAATACATGTTAGTCATGAATTTAAGGATGATTGAAGCTTTTATTAAACTCGTAATCCATTAATTATGAAAATAGTATAGTAGTTTGATCGTCTGTTAGACTTTGTCATGTATCGTAAAAGAGTGTTAGGTGTCATGTATGGAGAAAGTGATGTGTCAATCTCAAATGTTTAGATATTAAATAATTTTAAAGAAAAAAAAGAGCTAAGTTGTCAAAAGAAGGGAAGCTAACGTGTCCTCATATTGTGAGGTATAAACCTTACTTTTATATAATAGATTAAAAATCTCTCTCGGATAAAGAAATACGGCGACGTTTCAACATTTTAATTTGGAAGCTGAAAAAGGAAATACGACGACGTTCAACAGTTTAATTTAAAAGTGAAAAAAATGGCCTATACAGGTTTCGAACCTGTGACCTTCGCGTTATTAGCACGACGCTCTAACCAACTGAGCTAATAGGCCATCATGTTAGTAAATCTAATTTGATATAGAAATAATTAAATTTATACTACAAAATATTTATAAATAAAGAATACTATGAACTTGATCATAAATAAATCTATAACACACCATATAAATATTTTTTTCTTTTAACATTGACCGAATTTAAAATCAAACCTATTTATATATACATTTTATCCTGAACAAAACTAAATCTTATGGTCTTGATCACTTATATACTATAAAAATGAATAATATATCAAATACATCCCATTAGACTTTCAAAAATTTTAAATAAGTTAATTAGAATAAACCTAATAACGTAAGAATATAAGAAAAAGAAGCTAATCATATTCACAAATTCCATAGAGCTAGTTAACATGGTTATTTATCTCGCTGAGTGAACTGATTCTCTTATCCAAATTGAAAGGTTTGACAAATTCATTAATACTAATTTAGGTTTCCGTCTATGTTTTTTTGTGCACTAGCAATTTAAATTACTACTCAAAGTTCATTACATGCTCTTGAAGAGCTGATTTTTCTATAGCGTCTGCCATCTTGTTTGAAGAACGAGCGATGGTTACAAAAGAAACGAAAGTAAATAAGGAAGCCGTAGATTTGATATCGGTCACAATACCATACAACTCCAAAAAAGCGCTACGATCGTTGATTGCGCTGATTAGTTGAGACGAATCCAAAGCAAAAGTAATTATATTCTAGCCTCTGCTTTGGGTCCACCAGACTGCCTCACGAAGAGCAAGAGCTTCAGCAAGGAGGGCAGAAGCTACCCGAGTCTTTGTCTTCCTATGCGTTTCAATGCAATTTCCATGATCTTCCAAGACCCAAGCTTATCATGCAGTATTATCTTGAGCCCTCCACGCCGCATCTGTGAAGCACACTATCGATATTTGTGGATAAAGGTGGGTCCCTGGTCTTTTTTGTGCGGCTGGTAATGAAGTTTGTGCATGTTGCCATTCCTTCGCATCCTTTATTGATTTGGTTATGACCTAATCTGCCGCAAAGATACGTTTTTGGAAAAATTTTATAGTTTCTTGCGTTCCAAAGAGCCCACAAGATCTAAGCAACAAGAGTTTTGTCTGTGAGGTCTGCAGGTGGGAGGCACACACATATTCTGATTCTTTTCCATATTTCAGGAAAGTCCTCAGCCGATCCAGCTCGTAATTGTTTGGCAAAAGGAGCCGTTGTCCATACTTGCATTGCAAAAGGGCAGTTCCAGAACATATGTTCTATTTATTAGTGTAAAGAGAATAGCAAAGTGATCAACAATATGTTTTTAACACAAAACAACTCTTTATTAAACTTTTTTTGGTTAATCTTTTACAAAGATCTAACCCAAAAGGATTTTACACAATCCAAGACTCCACTTGATTGTTACCTATTAGTTTAATAAATACACAGACTTTTTCCTAGAGCTACCCACTCGATAAACTCACACACTCAAAGTCTAGAACACTCACCAAAAACAGCTTCCTGAATTAAGTCTCCGTTTTTTCTTTATATACTAACTACCCCAAAACCTTAAAATAATTTTACAACAATCTTTTATCTCAACAATAAAATCTTCGTGAGATATCTAACCAAAAAAATCTTCTTGTTGAACTCCTTTTTGTTAAGATATTTTGTCTGTTAATATCTTTTTGATCTTCTAGAACTTCCTTTTTGATAACTCCTTATCTCGCATGTTATTCTCCGAAATTCATGATTCACTTGTTCATTTGCTCTCAGTCTCTTCTTTCCATCAGCTTCGTGTTTTGCTCTCAGTCTTCTGTTTCCAACAGCTTCCTGATTTCTCACTTTCAATCTCCCCCTTTTTGACATGATGTCATAATTAAGCACCTACTCCATTCCTGCATCTCAAATATACAAGTATTCCAAGAACACAAAGACTAGTCAAAGAACAGAGATTATATGAACCCATCATTGAAAGAAAAAAATGGAAACCATCATTATCCAAACACATACTTCAAAAACAAAAGCTTAAGTTTAGATTAAACACAAAAAGAAAACACAAACTGAGCAGCTAAGCTAAATCTTCTCTCCCCCTGAACATTTGCACACTCGCATACTTCGTCCTTAGTCAGATTCAGTTTCATCTGCATATGTTTCTCCCCATGCTTATGTGACACCATGTCAGAGCTGTAGTCAGAGCTATTTCAAGAAGCTGAATGGAAAGTCGCATGACACTGTGTAATCTGGCTCCTGAGCTTTTACCCGCCTTCTTTACCTTAAGTTGTGATCTGGCATGTGACCTTGATGACTCTGCCACTTTGTCTTTAAGTTTCAACACCTTGGATGATCTCCCCTGCTTGCTAACCTTAGAACGAACAGGCATGTGATCCGGAACATCCATAACAGGGAACTGATGCGCTTGTTGCTAAGGAGTAACATGATGGTGATTGGTAAGAAACCGGTTGATCAGTCTTGGAAACAGATGAAAGAACTTCGAGTCTGGGGACTTAGCATGACCAACAATGTGATCAAAGATAACTTTACCCAAGTTGAACGGAATCTGGTGTGCAACCTTGTAGAGTAACATTGCCATGCCATGATGCATGTACCCAGAGTTTTTGAAGGAAGCCAGTTTTTACAACATATGTGATACAACTCCCTGAGATCATCAATGAAAGTTCCCAGATTCAAGAGCAGTCATTTGTCAACAGACCCTTCACTCAAAAATGTAGCCAACATATCAGGAGTCACAACCGCTACTTGAATACGGCTCTGGACATCATCAACTTCAGGCAGTCCTAACAAAGAGTTGATTTTTGAAGCAGACAACTCAAAATTCCTACCCTTGACCGGAATAACAACATATAGAACATCTTGATGATCAGCAGATAAGTTTGCATAAAACTCCCAGATGAGTTCCTCATCATACAACCCTAGATTCTCTACCGTAGTGATAAGACCTGCATCGGTAATCAACTTCCTAACCTTACTACCATATTTAAAGACAATGGTAAAATCCTCCAAGAAGTCTTTCCGTGAAACCAGATCATACCTCTGAGCTGCAAGCTTTGAGGAAAACTTGGTACGACCATAGGTTGGGGCTCAAGGCTCCTTCTTGACTTTCTTTGCTTCAACCTCTGATTTCACCGAGAGTTGCTTCCGTTTTCTGACCTGGGATGCTCGTGCAGAATCGGTAGGAGTGACTATGCTCTTGATCTCATCCAAAATCATAACATCATCGACCGTTGTCACAACAACAACAGAATCCGGATGTGCGTCCTCAAGTACCTTATCACTTCCAAGAACTGGAACATATGTAGCAACCTGTTCACCACTGTCAATCACCATATTGAATTCAAGGACCCGATCTTGTGCTTTAGCACATAGAAGAGCATGTGTTGCTTTAGCCGCGAAAACTTGATTACCAACAGACGTAGACTGTTCAACTTCCTCTTAGTGATCAACATCCACAGGCACATCATCTGGAATCTCGTCAATGCAGGGAGTAGTGAGGTTGTTTCCCAGGAAGACAATCATGGTGCTGCATGTGTTTATCGGAGGCGAATACTCGGCAAGCATGGGCACCGGTGTTTGATACTCTTATGGGGAAGACGAACTGGTTCGAGATGAGGATTGAGACGGGGATTGAACAAGAGGGTAATTAGGAGCCTCAACCTGTAGAAATCGACAAAACTGAGAGAAATATTGTCCATGGTCAAAGAAATTTTGATGTTTGATAAAACCCTAATTAGGAAATCAAGAGATTTAAATAAGACGATGAAGTTGGACCGGTATAACAAACAGTCGTTCAATTTTCTCCTGTTAAGATTCCTTAAATCTCGCAAAGATTTTTGTTATAAAAAAATAACTTGAAGAACATTGCGAGAGGGCTGATGGGCTTTAATGGGCCTGAAACACTTAAGAAACTAATTACTTGCATATGAATAAGATACCATATTTCAAACCGCCAAATCACACAAAAATTTGATATTATTTTTTAAGAAAAACAATCATCACATCATATTTGCACCATAGTCATATCATGAGTGACCCAGATTATAGCAGACTCATACTAGCACGATTTTGAATATGGAATTCTAAAATTGAAAAAAAAAATCTTGAAAGCCTGTTCAGTGGGCTGCTAAAGTCAACAGAAAGACTACCATGTTTGATCATACCTCTTAATGGTCTTGCATTGACACATGTAGCATATGTGTGACTAGTTTTTCACACTATCATACCTTTATCCTGGAAAAAATTGCAATCTCAGTTCGCAAACACCCTTCATCAGACAGCTGAAATTTCCTTTGAAGAGTCATGTTTATAATCAGACATGTGGCAAAGTGTATCATTTGACTTCTCAACACTTAAACCCTGATCCAAGACATTTTATGCATGGATAGTTAGATGCATCAATTGACTTCTCAACATCTAACATCTATTTTTTAATAATAATACATAAATGCTCTTCTCAGCTCTTTGACCTCCTGGTATGAGTGTTTGCAGCCCCTTGATATTGATTAGATCAGAACGGCATGACATGTAGTTATTTTTCATACTGAACTACACGCACAAAGCTTTGTACAAGTATGTTAGATTACAGATGATCACATGCATGTCTTTCCATGATTTATACGGCTATCTTAGAGTTCACAAACTCCAATTGCTTTTCGCCTCAATCAATTCCTTGATGAAACGATGCTTGATATCTATGTGTTTAGTTCGAGAATGTTGAACTGGGTTCTTAGCAATATTTATAGCACTTTTGTTACCACACAATGCAAGTAAGGTATCAGAAAGCATACCATAGTCAACAACCATTTGTTTCATCCTCATAATTTGAGTGCAACAACTTCTTAACGTGATGTACTCAGCTTCAGCAGTTGATAATGAGATAATGTTCTGTTTACGACTATGCCACTATGCCATGCAATCAGATTGTTACCCATAAAGAAGCCCCCTCCACTATACTATGGTGATCATCAAGGGATCATGCCCAATCAACATCGCAGTATCCTACCAGGTTCTTGTTTGTGTCCTTGGTGAAATAAATCCCTAGATTCACAATGCCCTTCACATACCTGATAATCCTCTTAACTTTTGTTAAATGAGAGACTTTGGGTTTTGCTTGATACCTCGCACAGATACCTACAATAAAACAGATGTCTAGTCTGCTCGCTGTTAGATATAGGAGACTGCCAATCATACCTCTGTATAACTTTTCATCTACTTTTTCACCAAATTCATCTCTTGACAGCTTATCATTTGTACCCATTGGAGTTTTTGCTTCCTTAGCATCTTGAAGTCCAAATCTTGTTACCAAATTCTTGGCATATGTGCTTTGAGTGAAGACAATACCTTCATCTAATTGCTTTACTTGTAATCCCAAAAAGTATGTTAGCTCACCACGCATACTCATTTCAAATTCTTAGTCATGTTCTTTACAAACTGTTCAACCAAATGATTTCTAGTCGATTCAAACACAATATCATCCACATAGATTTGAACGATAATAATGTCATTGTTTTCCTTACGAACAAATAGCTTCTTATCTACCGTGCCTCTTTCATACCCCTGATTAAGAAGGAATGTGGTCAGTCTTTCATACCAAGCTCTTGGTGCTTGCTTCAGACCATATAGTGCCTTTTCAAGCTTGAACACGTAATCAGGATGTTGTGAATCCTCAAATCCTTTGGGTTGTTCAACATAGACCTCTTCTTGAAGAATTCCATTCAAGAAATCACTTTTGACATCCATTTGATACAGCTTGAAGTGCAGTGTACATGCCATGCGAAACAGAAATATGATGGATTCCGAATGAGTCACTGGTGCAAAGGTTTCATCAAAATCCACTCCTTCAACTTGTGAATAACCTTGAGCAACTAATTGAGCCTTGTTTCTGAGCACCGCTCATGTCTCGTCTATTTTATTTTTGAAAATCCACTTGGTACCCACAACATTCACCTGTTCAGGCCGTGGTACTAAGTCCCAGACTTTACTTCTCTTGAACTGACTTAATTCATCTTGCATAGTTGAGATCCATAATTCATCAACAAGTGCCTCTTTGTGATTTTATGGCTCAATCACAGAAACAAATGCTGAGAACATAATTGATTCAACAAGCTGTCCAGTGAACAACTGCCTGAAATCAATCTGCTTTCCCCTTGTGACTCGCTCACCATGAATTTCTTCTATAACATCATCTTTTGAGTGATTCCTATGCACTTCCATGACTAGTAACACAGTTGATGTAGTGGTGTCCTTCTATGGTGAATCAACCTCTTGGTGTTCTGCTTCACTTGATGGCATTCTATGAACTATCACCCGTGAAGTGGAATAATCATCAAATACAACATTGACTGTTTTCTGAACAGAGTTTGCTCGTTTGTTAAACACTTTATAAGCTGTGCTGGTTCCTGAATACCCAAGAAAAAAAACTTCATCACTTCTTGAGTCAAACTTACCGAGATGATCTTTGTCATTTAATATGTAACAAACACAACCAAAGATGTGAAAGTAGCTTAGACTTGGAGTATTTCCTTTCCACATCTCATATGTAGTCTTGTTTGTTCCTTTACGAACATACACTGTTGATTATGTAACATGATGTGTTGACAACTTCAGTCCATAAATGCTTAGCAACTTGATTCCCATGAAGCATTGCTCTGGCCATCTCCTGTAATGTTCGATTTTTCCTTTCAACAACACCATTCTGTTGTGGTGTTCTTGGAGCTGAATATTGATGAACAATCCCCTGGTACAAACAGATTTTATCAAAGTGATCATTCTGAAATTCACCTCCATGATATGTTCGAATGATCTTTGATCCCATACTTCTCATTCTTCAGTTGTAGTGCAACAATCTTAAAACTGTGAAGTGTTTCTGTTTTCTCCCTTGGAAACTAAACCCAAGTATAACGAGTAAAATCATCAACAATCACAAGTATATACCTCTTTCTTGTGAGACTTTCAACCTCAATAGGTCCCATCAGGTCCATATGCACTAACCCGAGAATTTTTGTGGCTTTAACATCTGAAACAATCCTGTGATAAGCTCTTATATGATTTCCTTGGTTACACGATCCACAAACAAAGTGTTGTTATGATTCAAATTTTAGAACTCCTCTTACAATTTCGTGATTGATCAGCTCTGTTAGTGTTCTCATGTTCAAATCTCCCAACTTCTGATGCCAAATATGGGCTTCATATTCTTGTCTCACACTCAAGCATTTGGTTCGTGGTTTCCACATGTAGCAATTGTTGCATGATCTCATCCCTTATATCCTGATATCTCCTTTATCATCAATTGATTTGCACCTTGTTTTTGAGAAAACAACTTCAAGCCCTTCATCACACAACTGACTAATGCTAATTAAATTAACTTTGAGCCCATCTACCAGGAATACCTCAGCTAGTTCAGGTTGTTCAATTCCACCAAGAGTCCATTTACCCCTGATTTTTCCTTTTTCTCCATCTCCAAAGGTTACTTTCCCAGCTGACATTTCTTGAAATTTTGCTAAAGTTATTTTGACTTCCGGTCATGTGTCTGGAACAACCACTGTCAAAATACCAAGATTCTTCTTTAACCTCTCCCTCTACTGAAAAATCCACATGACACATAATCTCTTCCTCATTCTTCTTTGCTTCCATCTTTTCAACCTTTTTGAAAGTAGAGTATAGCTCGTTTTTCTTGATCCATACCTTGTTGTGTTTCTTCAAGTCTTTGAAATAATGTCTCTCCCAAAAAGTGTTGACACTCGATTAAGAAACCTGCTACAATAGTACTTGTAGTGACCTGGTTTTCCATAATACCAGCATCCTGTTCAGCGATCATCTTTCTGATAGACATCCCTTCCTTTCTTCTCATACTGAATCGTCTGTTTGTTTACCTCTTTCACAAATTTAGTTTCTCTGAACTGATTCCCACCATTATAGCCTAGACTCCAGTTGTCTTTACCCATTTTTCTGATAGATAATAGCTTGTCAAGATCCTTTGTGCCACTACTCAACATTTTGATGTTTCGTAATTGTTCTTGCATTTTTCCTTCAGCTACTTCTATCTTTACTTTTTTAGCTTTTACTAGTTCATGAAGCTCTTTTACCTCATTCTCAAGCCTTTCAGTTTCAGAAGACAACTTCTTCACATCATTTCTTTTTAATATCAGTTGTTCCACCAAGATTCTGTTTTCTTCCTCAAGACTCAGATCTATTTCTTCATATGAATCATCCTCCTGTATGATTCCAATAAACGACATAAAGTTGTTCAGTATATCCTCTTCTTCATTCTTGTCAGAATCACTGTCACTCCAGCTGATAAAAGACTTGTCATTTCCCTTAGTTCGTCCAACATAGTATGTTCTGGTATGGCCAAAACCCTTACATTCATAACATTGAATGGTACTTCTTCTTTTCAGGGTTGGATATTCTGCTTTAAATTATCCATAACCTTCACATTCCAGACATTTTTTCATTCTTCTTTCCATCTCTATCCTGCTCTCCGCGATTTGGAATGAAGGCATTTTTCTTTTGTCCTCTTTCAATTCTTCTGAAATATTTCTTCACAATCAAACCAACCTGATCTTCAAGATCAGACTCCTAACTCTTTGGTTTTCAGCAACAAATGCTATCTCTTTTTCAGCTACTTTTTCCCTTTTCTTGCTTTTTAGTTCATAGGCTTGCATCATCCCTACAACTTGTTCAAATTTCATGGTATCTAAATCCAGAGCTACTTCAATAGCCGACATGTGTGGTTGGAACTTATCTGGAAAACTTATGAGTAGCTTCTTGACAAGTTTTTTGTCTTTATAAGTCTTTTCTAACACCAAGGCTTCATGAGCAATTGCACTTAGCTTTCTACTAAACTAATTAACAGCTTCAGGTTCCCCTATAGACAGTGACTCAAATTCAGAAGCCAACATGTCAATTCTTGTACGCTTTACATTTCTCGTACCTTCATAAGATGTTTTAAGAATATTCCAAGCATCTTTAGCTCTCGTACATCCTTGTACTTTGGTAAATTCATCGATTGGCAAAGACGTAAAGATCTTAGTCAAAGCTTGAGAATTTTCCTTGGCAGCATTCTTTTCTTGATTTTTCCACTCCTTCATTGGTCTTTCAACAATTTCTCCTTTTTCATTTGGTCCTTTTGGTGGATCTCATCGATCCACTACAACAATCAAGCATCCATATCAATGTTCTTTATAACCTGAGTCATTTTTACTTTCCAATATCCATAGTTGTCAGCATCGAGCATCAGCGGTTTATTCAACATTACAAATTATTTATTATTCTCCATACTTGCCTCAAGATCTCACCTGTTAAAAGACAAACAAGTTCCTTTTAGTAGGTGATAGGCTCTGATACCAATTGTTAGTGTAAAGAGAATAGCAAAGTGATCAACAATATGTTTTTAACACAAAAACAACACTTTATTAAACTTTTGTTTGTTTAATCTTTTAAAAAGATCTAACCCAAACATGCTTTACACAATCCAAGACTCCACTTGATTGTTACCTATTAATTTAATAAATACACAGATTTTTTCCAAGAGCTACACACTCGATAAACTCACACACTTAAAGTCTAGAACACTCAACAAAACAGCTTCCTGAATTAAGTCACCATTTTGTCTAACCCAAGTAAAAAAGATCTAAAGTGTTAATATTAACGGAACACTTTAGACTATTTATATACTAACTACCCCAAAACCCTAAAATGATTTTACAACAATCTTTTATCTCAACAATAAAAACTTCGTGAGATATCTAACCAAAAAGGTCTTCTTGTTGAACTCCCTTTTGTTAAGATTTTCTGTCCGTTAATATCTTTTTGATCTTCCAAAACTTCCTTCTTGGTAACTCCTTATCTCGCATGTTATTCTCCAAAATTTAAGCTCCACTTGTTATTTTGCTCTTAGTCTCTTGTTTCCATCAGCTTCGTGTTTTGCTCTCAGTCTTCTGTTTCCAACAGCTTCCTGATTTCTCACTTTCACTATTGTTTCAATTGAGTCACAAACAGACAATGAGATCATGTGTTAATTCCTCTTCTCCTTAAATTATCTTGTGTTGGTAAAGCTTTGTGATACAGTTTCCAGATCAGAACTTTAATCTTTTCTGGGATCTTTAAATTCCAGATTTCTTCAACCCAATTTAAATTTGGGAGAGTATTCATTGCAGCTGCTTCATTCGAGGATTCCAAAAGAGCATAATATCCCGATTTGGCATTGTATTCCCCTGATTGTCTCTTTAGCCAAATACGTTTATCACATATTCCCATCCTGCTCGATTTGGCATCGTATTCCCCTGGTTTGCTCTTTAGCCAAATAAGTTTATCACATACGTTTTCGTCTATATTATTGCCCAAAATTAACCAATGAACGAGCGACCTTGTTGGTATGCGTTGTTTGTCAATAGAAAATATTTTTTTCCGGCATGTAGTATCTTTGTTCTAATCAAGCTTTCCAAAAAAATTGATGTGTTTAACTAGGACTGGGCATATAAACCGAAACCCGAAATCCGAACCGAAACCAAAATGTTCTTCCAAATAAATCGAACGGTTCCTATATATCTCAATCTGAAAAACCGAATCTGAATCCGAACCGAACTAAAACCCGAAAATATAACCAAAAAACTTGTATATATATGACTATATATGTAATAGTGATCGGACAGTTAGGATTTTAGGTAGAAAATAGGTTTTAGCAAGGTAATTAGGATATTTATGGGTTTTTTCCAATATTTATGGATTTTTGATTCGATTAAATTAGCTTTTAGCTAAGTTGTTTAATTTGGATTTTTTACGGATATTTTGAAGTTTTGGTTCTATTTTGGATCCTAATAAAAATGAAAAAACTGATTCGTACCCGAACAAATCCGAACCGAATTTTGAAATAACACTACCGGTTCCTATATGCCCGTAACCGAATTATCCAAACCGAATCCGAACCGAAAACCGAACGCCCACCCCTATGTTTATATGTTTTTTTGTGATAAAAAAACAAAAAAGGAAGTTCTTAAGTTAGAGTTACACCAATATCTTGAATTTATTCAATATATGGGCTGCGATGACAGCCCAAGACCATATCATGGCCCGAATTGAGGACATAATTAACATCTTATTTTAGAAAAAAAATTATAACAAATGCCATAATTTCAAACGGCTTATAAAGAATAACATAATATGTTCACTTTATACCATATACCATATTACAATCAAAAAGGAAAATACTACGTTTCCTGTTGAATCAAGACTTAACAAATAGGTTTAGGTCTTAGATTATGTGGGTAAAAGCTTAGAAGAATTTCATATATCTTTAAGGGATGATTACATGAGTATTTATAAGGAGAATACAAGCTTAAAACCCTAATTGCATGAATTAAACCTAATGGGCCACGAGCTGGACGGCCCAGCTCGCTAGGTCCGCCCACCTAAGTCTCGTCTTCCTGGGCCCTTTCACCTCGCCACTTCGGCGTCCAGCTGGGCCTTGAGTCGAAATGGGCTTTCAGGGCAGATGCTAAACTTGGTATCAACAGTTAGTCCCCCCCCCCAGGTCGTCGATGAAACTATGAATCGCCGAATGATCTTCTGAATAAAGTTTATTTCGGCTAAAGTGCATTAAATGCTTCGTAGACTTTATCGAATCGTCGCCGTAGGATTTATCGAATCGTCGTTGTAGGGGGAAGCTAAAGGGTCGTGCCTCTCGAGTTTCCCACGTGTAATGATTACGCGCCTCGGTAACCGTCATCTCTCCAAAATATAAATACCCCCTCACTACTTCATATCTGAATTTTAAGTTTCAGAATTCCTTTTGCAGGTAGAAATCGCTCTCCCTTCTCTCTACTTTCTCTCTATAGAATCTTAGCTCGGTGATAACTAGGTTGGTAATTATGTCTTCATCTCGTACCAACCTTGCTGAATCTTCTGCTTCTCGTGACGACCTTCGTGTCGACGAGGTGGAGGTGGACTTGGATGAACGAGTTCCCCAAGGCAACTGGGCTGCTCCAGATGACGACCTGACATGTCTTGCACCTACAAAATCCAATTTGAAGTCGCTGCAAAATCTTGTTGATGACTTCCCCTGTTTAAATGGGATCTCAATGATAATCCCGAAGCCGCATCAAAGGCCCTGGGATTGTCCCCAAGATTACGTGTGTTTGTATGAGTCCATGTTTAGGAAGTGTCATCTTTGGGTGCCTATGCCGAAGTTACTCATATCGTACTGTGCTAGGCGGAAGATTGCAATTTCTCAGCTGTCTGCCCCCTCAATCAGACAGATGATTGCCCTGCTAGCACATGCTACAAAATTACAGGTGGAGCTCGGAGTTAGGTACCTAGAGAACATGTCGTCAATCAACCCGATTGTTCAAAAAGGGACGAGAATAAACACCGGCTTCGTCTACATTAACTTCAAGCAACATTATAAGCTGATAACCGTCGGTTCAGGGGACAAGATCCATGGCTGGAAAACTAAGTATTTCTTCCTGCAGGTCGTTCCAGAATCTGTAGGAGACGTAGGGAGGATCCTGAGAAGAAAATGGGCCGATACCTATGGTGATTACCACCTAGGACCGCCGAGCTGAAATATACGCATAGTCAATTTCAAATTGTTCCTAACTCGGCTTGTCTGTTCTTATTGTAGATATGCATTGCAATATTGGCCCGCATCCTGGCAATTTCCTTGAGGATTCCAAAAAGCTACTTGAAGTAGGAGCTGTCCACATTAAAGATTTCGACCTCCCGCGCATCCAGGAAAGCATCCCGTTTATAGACGCTGGTAAGGAAATATGATGATTTGCAATCTTACAGGTCGTCAGTATGTTTAACTGCAATCTTGGCTCCTTATACAGCTAGCTGGGATCTCAACTCCTGTCTTGTAAAAAAGAAGAAAATGGGCCGTCCACCTCCGATCACCGATTACAGGTCGTCCCTTGAGAAGTCTGCGTCCAGCTCAAAAAGGAAGCATGATCAAACGTCGACTACAACTGGTAGTGAAGATACCTGTCCTCCTTTGGAGCGTAGGAAGAAACGCCGAACTGCTTGGGACCGGGAAAGAAGGGAGGAGGTGGTCACAATCGAGGATGCTGAGGAACCGATCCCAACCGTTTTTCCTACTGGGGAAAAAGGTTCGAGAGAAGTAGTCCCTGCTGAGGGGGAAACAATAGGTGCCGGTGTTCCTACTGTGGAACATCAACAAGCAGAAGAAACTGCAGAGGAGCAGTTAGTCACTCCTCGTCAGAATGCGCCTACCGCCG
>OVBE01006322.1:0-20091 GCA_900406425.1 Iberis pinnata | reverse complement strand
ATTCTTTTCTTTAAAATGGTAGTATATTTGAAAATAAATGTTACTGTCTTGATAAAATTTAAATAACATTTGTATATTGAAAATATTGATGAAGTTAAATAAATTACTAAAATCCTATACTTTTGTTTTAAATATTATATAGGAAATGATTATTTTTGTAAGTTGTCTTAGTAGTAGTTTTAGTTTTTAATTTCATAAAAATATTTAAACTCTATTAATGAATAAACATCAATATATATCTTATTCTGTTAGATTATTTTATATATCAATTCTCATAAGAACAATATTTTTATTTTAAGTTTACCATAAAAAGACAAAAAAAACCTATAGAAACCTTTCATAAACAACAATCTTGTGGTAAGTAGTTTCTATCCTTTTTTTATAAAAAGGTAGTATATTTGAAATAAAATTTATCATCTTGATAAAAGTTAAATAAAATTTGTATATTGAAAATATTGATGAAGTTAAATAAATTACTAAAACCATGTACTTTTGTTTTATTTATTTATTTAGGAAATCAATGTTTTTTAAGCGGTCTTTTAGTAGTAGTTTTAGTTTCCAATTTCGTGAAAATATTTAAACTAAATTAATGAATAAATATCAATATATATCTTGTTCTGTTAGATTATTTTATTTATCAATTCTCATAAGAACAATATTTTTATTTTAAATTTACCATAAAAAGACATAAAACCTATAGAAACCTTTCATAAACAAAAATCTTTTGGTAAATAGATCCTATACTTTTTTATCAAAATGGTAGTATATTTGGAAATAAAATTTAATGTCTTGATAAAGTTAAATATTGATGAAGTTAAATAAATTACTAAGATCTTTTTTTTTGCTTTGTTCATTTATTTCAGAAATGAGTATAATTTTTTTTAAGTTGTCTTTTAATAGTAGTTTTAGTATCCGATTTCATGAAAATGTTTAAATTATATGAATAAATAAACATTGAAAATTCTAACTTTTTTTGTTTGTTTGTACTTTGTAGTACAACAATATGAAAAACATTTTATTCGTGATTTTTGTGTTATTTTATTTTACTCGTTACACTACCGGTGCAAGAGTTAATAAAAAACTTTCGGTTACAACAATTTAGGTAATTAATAAAAAAAAAATTTTTTTGTTTTTTGTCAACAATTCATTAATCACAAGTGGTCTCATTTGGCATTGCAAATTGAATGAGAGAAATATTTTGGTGGGTTAAGAAGTTTGAAGATGTCCAATTTAGTTGGATAAATTGTAAATCTAATAGATGTTGTGATTTACTAGCTAGAAATCAACTTAGATATAATTCTTTATTCACCTTCTATTATGTTCTGCTACCTTATTACAACAACTAGAATTTTATCTGCACTATGTGCGGGATTATGTTTCATAAAAATTTGTAAAAGTTAATAATAAATATAAAGCTATATAAGTTTAAAGATATTGTATATTTGTTATAGATTGTATGTACATTGGTTGAATAACAATATACTTATTATAGTTTTGAAAGTGTTTCTTGTGTGAACTTTAGTCAACAAAGATTACGGGATGTAAAATAATTTATGTTAATATATATGTACATAAATCTAAAATCAATAGTTTTTCATGCACAAGATGAAAATATGTATCATGCGTATTCAGCTAAACTCCATAATTTTTATAGTTAAATCTAGGTTCTAAGTCACATGGTATTAATAAAAATTTATATTAGCGTTGCTTAACCAAATTTGTTAAACCCGTATGCCCTTCTACAAATTCAAGATTTTTATATTCCATAAGCGAAGAACCATTGTTCTAAAGAACTACTCTTAACCAGCTTACTTCATATTTTTTCAAAAACACATTTCATATCATTGATATATACGAAAATTAATTCTCTTATTTTTGGTGATGTGTTTTGATGTAATATATACATAGTGCAAGTTTATTTAACCCGTCCTACAATATATTACTATCTAATATCTAAATCTTGAATAAATATGATAATAAAACATAAAAATATAATATTTACTATATATTATTTAAAATAAATTTAAACTGAAACTGTTGGATTTAATAGCATAAAAACTATGAAGTGTCATTTTTTATAATTTAAATTTAAAAAATTTATTTTGGTGTTTTTATAGTATATTTGTTAAGACGCTATTCATTTATAAATAAGATTTAACATATTATTTTTTCGTACATTTTTTATTTTTATTTCTATGTATATAAATATTTTCTTATACATATACTTATATGGAAGAGTTGACATTTTAATTAAATAGTAATAGGGTTGAGAGAAAAAAATATTACAATAAAAAACTTTGATATCAAATTTTCTTTATTAAATATTGTGGTTACTAAAAAAACTCAATTATTGATATCTAGTTGTTACTATTTTTTTCAATGGCTATTAAATTTTTTCATTCAATACTTTTTACAAAAAATTATTTCAATTAAATATCGGTGTACGTTTTTAAGAAGTAAAATATTTAATACGTTGTTACGACTAAAAAATTAATTTATTATATAATATTAGTGTTAACATATACATTCTTAGTTCATCATATTAATGTAAGAACATAGAAATACTAAATTATTTGAGCATATATATATATATATATACTATTTTTAAAAAATACAATATGTATTGTTTTATTCATTTAATCATATTATTAATATTTGAACATATATAATAATATAGATTAAGAAAATACTATTTAATTTATTATTTTAAATAATTCTAAAATATTTTTATTGTATTATTCATTTAGTCATATTATTAAATAAATTTTAAAACGATTTTCATTTTATTACCAAATTAAATTTTAATTTATTTATCATATTAGCATATTTAAATTGAAAAATGAAAAAATTAATTTTAAATAGAAAAAATAAAAAAGTTTAAGCAAAATAGAAATACCATGTTTTTAGGGGATGAATGTATATGTAATTTTTATATTTTAATTTTAAAGGTAAGTTCCATATTTCAAGGAGAAATATAAATTGTTTCTATTAAACTTTTAAATTTATCTTAGATACCAATGGCATTGCATAGTAAACTTTTACAAATTAAAGATTTTTCTTAAAAAAATGCTTCCCAATTAATAATATAAGTTATATTTGAGAAGAAAAAAAAGAATTAATGTTACGATCATTAAAAATATCATCCCTTAAAAATTAAGAAAGATAAAAGGTGAAGCAAAACCAAAATGCTTAGCCAATTTTATAATATTCGTAAATTTATTTAAAAGATATTATAACGAGAACACTGAAATTTATAAATTTAAGAATACATTTATAAGTTAGGATATTTTAATATCTTTTATTGTTTAGATTTGGATTTTAAATGCTAATATATTTCATATCTTTTTTGTTTTAAAATTTTCTTATTTTTGTGATTTTTTAATTTTAATTAATTTTTCTTTAAAGATAAGCTTTTTTTTTACAACATAAAAGCCAAAATAAAAGAAAAATCAGATTAACCACGGTGGTGGTGTGGATCTGTATACGACGCCAGAATTTTCCTTTCGCGAGACCCTTTCGCTAGTAAGTCAGCCCTACAATTCAGCTCCCGAACACAATGTGTCAGAGTGAAGAGTGGAAAGTTTTGCTTCAAAATATTAAATTCCGATATCTCCGCTGCGAAGACTGGCTATTCCGAGGGATTATCCAAAATGTTAAGCAGCTCTGTAGAGTCTGTACGGAAATTGGTACATTGGATGGACGTACTTTGCAAACATTTAAGTGCCCATATCAAGGCGAGTAGTTCTGTGTGTAGGAGGACAAACCCCGCCTAATACCAGAACAACCCATTAAAATGGATTGACCATTTTCAAAAAAAATGGACCAACCTAGACCACTTAATGTATCATCCATCTTCCATGAACCATCAATACAACAACAACTAGTTATTGGCGATGTTATGGAAAATTATGTAAACTAACTTATTCTTTTAAAAGATACACTTGTTTTTTTACGATTATATTATTTTCTCTATCGAACTGAAAAATTTGATTGTTTATATTTGGATATCCTTCTGTTTTATAGTTTCCTGTTTTTACGATTGTTTTTTATTATTATTTTATATCGTATGACGGGTTAAATGCGTTTTCAATATCTATAATAACGAGTTATGATTATTACTTTTTAACCCATGACTTATGCAATTTTAAATATATGTTTTTACTGTTTTATGCAATTTTAAATTTTCTTATGTAATTCTAACTTTACAAGTACATTTAAATATTTTTTATTTTATAAATAAAAATAAGTAATATATTTTGGGTACAAATTAGTGTTTTTCATATTTTTTTTCATGGGTCGATACACATGACATGTTTTCTAATTTTATAGTTTATGTAAGTAATAAATTTAATTATTTGTAATTATAATTTGAAAGATATTATAGTGAGATTATGGAATTTATAAATTAAATAATACATTTATGAATTAATATATTTTCATATCTTTTATTGTTTAGATTTAGATTCTTAAATTCGAATATCTTCCGTATCTTTTTATTTGCAAATTTTATATCTTTACAATTGTCTTACGGATTAAAATTATGAGATATATCTGTTTAAGATAATAACTTTTTTACTTATTAACTTATATATGGATAATAAATTAAAAATATATATAATAATTAATAAAAAAACCTTTATAGTTTTTAATGTACTTGATTTTAATTGGTGATTTTTTTTAGGATCATTGTTCTTCACGGGTTAAAGATCTAAATATCTTTATTATTATTTAAGAATTCAGTTCGACACATCACGCGTTAGATCCATTAATGTCTTACGTTTTTTTGTATTTTTATGTTTTGTTTTTAGTTTCCTTTTGCATTTTAAAATAAATACTTTTTATCTAAGATCATTGTTTTTCACGGGTTAAACATCTAAAATCTAAATATCTATCCTATTATTTAAAAATCCAACTGGACATATCACGGGTTAAATCTATTTATCTTTTGCGTTTTTTGTTTTATGTTTTGTTTTTATTTTCATTCTAAAATTTTAAATAATAATTTTTATTGGTGTTTTAAAACCAAAAGTATGACTATTTTTATTTTAAAATGATCTTTTAAACAATTCAACTATATAACGAAAAACCAAAACATACATTCTAAATAGTCGAACTGCATTCTAAACAACGTACGACGAGTCACGACGGTGCTCTGGAGAGAGGCCACGATGACTACGTACGGTGAATCGCGACGGAACTCCGAAGAGTCGACATGACGACCACGTACGACGAGTCGCGATGGTGCTCTGGAGAGAGGCCACAATGATTACGTACGGTGAGTCGCGACGTTGCTCCGAAGAGTAGTCATACTATTAGCGAGAGTTTGCTCAGAGCCCACGAGCGGGTGAAACCGGTAGTGGGTCGGCGCGGCCCATCGTGAACATTACACTTAGTGGGTCGACTCGGCCCGTCACGAAGCCCAGAGCGACGTCTCTCAAAAGATTCGCGAGTGAGAGTCAAAGGGGGCGTGGCACGAATTTGAAAGGACGTAACAGCATATCGGAGACATTAAGGAGGATACTGGAGGAGCCTCATGAAAGAGTCCTATAAATAGTCTCCACAAGGATCTGGAAAATGGACCGAAAATCCTTTGTAAAACTTAGCATATTCTTGAGAGAAACTTGTAAACTCTTGAGAGATATTGTAATCAAACACTTATTCTAATAAAAATATACATTCAATTCATATTCTAATCGATTTGGACATGAGAGAGATTCTGCTCTCACAACGACTGACAAACGAACGACCTCTCGCTAGTCGCTGTCGCTACCGACAGGCAAACGAACAAAAACCGGTCGTAACGACAGATAAACGAACATGTCCTAAAATTATTCCTCTAACACCCTAACCATCATTACTAACTATTCTACCAAAAATAATTCAACATCCTAATCATTTGCACCCATAACATATTACAACGTAACCGGACCATTGAAGAATGGTAAAAAGAGAAGCTAATATGTGTTATCTTAAACTTCACGTTTAGGGCGATTACGGGTACGTTTAAGTACTGGTTCTTTAATCAAATCGTCTAGTGAAATTTCACCTTCAACATTTTTTCTTTTTGCCGCTTTTATAGGGCTTTAGTTTATTTAGAATGCCCCAATTTTGTTTCTTGTACTTTTTTATTGGGCTTTAGTTTATTTAGAAACGAGGGATCTAAATTACGGTGGGGATCACAATTCATGTCTGTAACTCAAGCGAGCCTTGGCTTTAGTTTCCGTCTGGCCTTGAAGTAGATAAAAACTGGCAGGTCAATAACGATCTTCTTTACTTTTTGGCCATTGTGAAGAGAAATATGGAACTTGTTTAACCAACAAAAATGAACAGAAAAACATTTCCCCAGATTCACAGCAAAGGTTGTCTTTTGAGCGAAGTTTTAGAACATTATGGTGTTTACATTGAGAATTTCTGAGGGACAGTATCAAAATCATCTCCAAAGTCGTACCTTTGTCTTTCCCTTCCAACCTGACAAAAAGTAGCCAACGGCTTAATCTGAGAAACTCTGGGTTTGGGAACAGAACAGTGTATTTGGTTTCATGGCATTAACTTACCTTTCCCAAGTATAAAGGATCGCATGATAAGCTCTCATCCATGGCTAAGAGATTCTTCGACAGCCCAATAGTCCTGCAAGTCATTTAAAAGTGCTAATTAGGCAGTCCTTAAGCATGGAACATTTGAAATTGTTTGGTTCCTTTGACGGCAAAGAACTTGGTATATAGTCGGACATACCTTTGGATAACAGAATCCATTATCTCAATCATCTCACTGCTTTTGTACTGCTCAGGGTCCTCCAAGAATCTGACCATTCCGTCTTTCTGGTTGATTAGTGCATGTATCTGACCATTCTGGATCTGCAAATTTGGAATGAAAATATCTAAATATTACTGAAGCTCGCTTGCACTAATCAACTGAGGGGCACACGGACTACCGTACCATCTGAAGCACATGCATTTCTGCCTCCTTAGCATTAGCAAGTTGGACCATGTTGGCTATATCTTGGAGAGATAGGGTCAAGTATTTCTGAGTCAATTTCAGAATGTTTCGTTTGTAAAGGGATGACACTGCTTGCTTAACTAATCCAAGATTACTGTCCTGCAAAAAAAAGCATTCCGTGCAAGCTATAGGAGTTAATGAATCGTAATATTACATCAGAAACTATGGTGATTGTTTAGAGGAAATTTACCTTTTCAAACTCTGACCTGTTGGCCACAACCAATGCATCTAGTTCACCGATCTTCCCTTCATTGTAACAACTACCCAGTTCAATGTAAGCCTAGGAAAAAGGTGAATGATACAATCATAAACACATAAAGAGATCTAGCAGGGATGGAGTACAAAGAAACCTTTGGATTGTAAAATGCAGGTACATCGATACATGTACAATGAATACGGTTCAAACTTACTGTACAATAAGTCTTCAGGTTCCTCTGAGCAGCTGTAGAAGCGCACTTGGGGAGACTGTTACTAAACTAAACAGGTGAAAGTCAACAAGACGATAAGAATAACTGATGCGTGAAGAGAAAATTAGACAAAAGATTTCATTCGTGAAGCCAACATAACTCAAAACATACAATGGATTCAGACTTGTGTAATCCACGACAGGGAACTAAAAAGTAAATAACTTAGTCTTACCTGTCCATTGTGAATGAGAGAAACCAATATGTACTTTTTGTATGCCTCCAGAGCTATTAAACTGACAACATGCATAGGAGCAGTCACAACCTGATACAAGTACTTGACAAAGTTAGAAACTAAAACAAAAGTCATTGATGGCTAGAAAGCGTGTGAAAGAATAAACACAATGCCTGACATTGTAAAAAAGCTCCAATGCTTTCTGAAATCTTTTCAGTCCAATGCATATCATTCCCCTGTCATTATTGCAGAAATCAAGGAATGTTTTCTAAAAATTATATGAAATATACTCAAATGAGTGGAATAATGAGTTGATACAAATATCGATCAAAGCAAAGCAAAGCAAAAACAAAAACAAAAAACAAAGATAGCAAGGAGGAAAACTGGCTTACCCATAATAGCAATAGTAAAAAAAGTCTTTTGGCTGGTCAACCTCCAAAATATCATCACTCAGAATGGAGGAACCAGCTTTATACCATTTCGCCCGCAAGCATAGCTGAAGACAATCTGGATGCAATACAGTCAAACGTTTGGTAGACACCTGAAGCTTACGAACAGCTGTCAACAGTGGTCCTACCCCTCGCAGGGGAGCTTCAAGCTCCAAAACATGGTCTTTCAATCTCTTACAAAGAGATACAACTACACAATCAAAATAATATGAGAATATAGAGATATACGAGAATTAAGATTCCCTCAAGTTTCAGTGATTACATTTTTCACTGGCTAAACGAATCTGCCCAGCATCGCAAGAATTGATGAATCGTGCAATTATTGGAACCGACTCAGAAGCTCTATCCTTCGTCACTGGACCACACGTAAGAACCTCACTGGAACAACCAAACGATAACATAAACACTTCTCCATAACTCATTACACACCTCAAAATTCCAGTAACCGAAATCATCAATTAGACTCAAAGGATAAACAAAATAGCAACAAGAACATAATCTAGAAAGACAAGGGAGAAATCCAAACATCAAACTCACAGGAAATAAAGGTAACCAAGAGAATGCTTCGAAGGATCGAGCTGGTCAAGGATAGAGAGTTTAACATTCGAGTTAGCTCGCAGAGACTCCTCAGCTCCTTTCAGAAGATCGTGAAGTGCAGATAAATCCCCTGAACTCGCTGATAGACCCTGGATTGACTCTATCACAGTCTCCACCGAGGTCATAACTCCGATCACAAACAAGATTCAGACGAAAACAAAAACCCTAATCGATCGCCTTTTTCTCCCTCTATAAATTTTCTAAAATGTTGTTTAACAATCACTGGAATTGCGAGTCTTAACTTAAACCGATCGCGTAACTTCTACTAAACCAGAAATTATCGGTTTGGTATGAAGAATATAAGCAATAACTTTGGTAATTTTCGGTTTAACTAAACCAGTTGCTAGTCTGACCTTTTAAGAACAGAGTGTCAAAGCAATCTGCTTTTTTGTTTTTGTCATCTCAGATTCAAAGCTTCTCTGTGTAGTTAAACGGAGAAGATCTTCTGGTGATTAAAAATCCATGGCCGATTATCATTTCGTGTACAAGGACGTTGAAGGAACGTCAACACAATGGGACGATATCCAGCGGAAATTAGGGAATCTCCCGGAGAAGGCTCCGGCATTCAAACCGCCGTCTTATACTCCAGCGAAAGACGAATCTTCAGCTCCTAAAGATCAGGCATGGTTCGATGAGAAGACAGAAGAGGAGCTTGAGGATCTTGAGGACGACAAAGATCTTGATGATGATCGTTTCCTCGAGGATTACAGGTTCATAGATCGATTAAAACATGTTTTCTGTTTACCATCTTAATTGAACATTCTGATCACATAATCGTTTCTGGATCATATCCTGGATTTTGAATTGGATCTGTTGTCGTATAAACTAGCTCTTTTATCCACTTCGATTACAAAACTCTGTGAAATCTAGATTACTTTATGCTTTGGATATGAATTGACTTTCTTTTGGTACTGTGTATACAAAAGGGTTTTATTTCAGATGTTGATAGATAGGCTAAACATGTGCAAAACACTTCATGCTTAACAGGCACTAATGTGTTTGATGCTTTTGATAGGAAGAAGAGATTATCAGAGCTGAGAGAAGCTGCTAAAGTTAGAAGATATGGATCCGTGACTCCAATCTCGGGCTCTGATTTCGTGAGGGAGGTTACACAAGCTTCTGCTGAAGATTGGGTTGTTGTATGCCTCTATAAAGATGGGTATGTTTTCAAAGAGTATTCGTAGATTCAAATGCTTTAAACAGAAATACTTAACTCATGTTTTGTTTCTTGCTTTGCTCTTATATAGTTTGGCAGTGTGTGGTTTGCTATTGGGTTGTCTAGATGAATTAGCTAGTAGATATCCGGCAACAAAGTTTGTAAAGATAATATCCACTGATTGTATTCCAAACTACCCTGATTGCAATCTTCCTACGTTGCTGGTGTACCATCATGGCGCTGTTAAAGGAACACATGTAGGCATGAAGAGCTTTGGCCGTAGATGCACACCAGAAAGTAAGTTTAAAGATTTCCTTGTCTTCTAATCAGTCTGACACACTGATATGATTTATGTCCAATTTTGTTCTATAACTGTGCCATTGCTTAGTCTAGCCTTTGTCTCATATGAGAATGGTTGTAGACTCATATGTGTCTGAATATATTTGCAACTGAATTGGTTTTGCAGGTGTGGCATTGGTTCTGTGTCAATCAGAGCCAGTTCTTAACGATGGAAAAAGTGGAGACGATGACTCCTCAAGGGAAGCTGTGATGGCTGGAGTTAGAAGACAGTTCATAGAAAGAGTAGTGAAAGACCACGAAGATAAGGATAATGATGATGATGGTTACAATAGCGATTAGAACTTCAAAGCAATCTATGTTTTATTTATCTCTGGTGGTTATTGCTTGCTGCGTTTTGTGACTACTAAACAAAAGTACTGTCTTCATGTGTGTTGTAATTCCTTTTTGAAACATCTTGTTGTTTTAAACATCCCGGTTTTGATCACATACCGAGTTTAGTACTTGGTGAATTCATGTAAGAACCTACTTGTATGTTCTGGTCAATAGACTCTCAACTCCATTGAGAATGTGAGTAGGGTTGGGCGAAAAACCGAAACTAAATAGCCAAAGAAAATGGTTTTGGATCGGTTTTGGTTCCACCCAAATTACCTGATAATTTCTAAGATGAAAAACCATTGGTATCAGTTTGGTTTCGTTTGCTATCCGAGAACCGAAAAGTAGAACCGAAAAATCGACCATATACATAACAGTATAATTTCGGTTAGGGGTTTTACGGTAGACTTACCTTTTAGGTTTTAATTTTAATGTAAACTTATTTTTTTCTTTGTGACTTACCAAAATGTTGCAGATTTTGTTTTCTAATTGTGTTGATTTGAACTTTTTAGGTAATTTTAAACTAATTTCAGATATTTCTTTTGTATTTTTGGGTAATTTTTTGGTTTTCGGGTAATTTTGGTTATTTCGGATCTGTAATATCCAGAACCGAGTAGGAACCAATTAAGAACCGAATATTTCGGATATCCTCCGTTCCTCTAATGTAGAACCAAACCGACCCGGAATCGAACCGAAAAATGTAAAATATCGACTGAGTATAAAAATTTAAGATTTGAAAAACCGAACAGTTCTGACTCAAATCCGAACTGAATACCCAAAAACCCAATCTTAAATATGAAATGTTTTAGTATTCAACCTACTCTTAAATAAATCCAACAACTATAAACACCCAACACAATAGTAGCACACTATCTTCAAAATGAAGCGTTCTTACTCAAAAATTCTTTGCTTCTAAAAAAAACACCCCAAAAATTCGTTACTTGTCCCTTTGGGCAGTGGATGTGGATTAAAATTTTGGTCTCCAAGGCCCGTTAGATATGCTAGGATACAAAACGGTGGTTTTTGGTGTCGTTTACACGCAGGAATTTTGCCGTTTGTGCTTTCCGTCGTGCTCTGTGTTTGTCTGGTAAGACAATTGACGCTGAATTGTCTTTCTCTAGCCTAGAGCAATGGCGTCTAACACAGTTGCAGATCATGGTAAAAATTAAGAAACTTTTTTTCATTCATCCTCGTTTTCAGTTCAATTCTCGCTTTGAGAATTATGTACTGTTTGTAACTTGCAATGACTTGTCTTTACTTGTTCGTCCTGGGTCGTTTGCTTAGAATTTGAAGCGGTTTCAGGCAAAAGAGTTGCAGTCATAGGTGCAGGTGTAAGGTAATCTTCACATATCAAATCATCTACTGCTATGAACTTTTGATGTATCTTCAACTTTTGGGGTTTTGGGTCTGATCTATTACTGAGTTATTTGCTACAATTTTGTTTTATGTCTTCTATTTCACTGAATTTTTGTTTGGATAATGTTGTTCGAAACAATGTCGCTCCGATTCCCATATATGACCAAATTTTATGATGTTTTGTGATGGTTTTGAAGTGGTCTTGCGGCCGCTCACAAGTTGAAGTCGAAAGGTTTGAATGTGACTGTGTTTGAAGCTGATGAAAGAGCAGGTGGGAAGTTAAGAAGTGTTATACATGATGGTTTGATTTGGGACGAAGGAGCAAACACCATGGTAGTTACATATGTTTCAGTTAGTTTAGATTTTGGGTTTGGATAGTTCTTTTTCTTGATCTGGTATGGCTGAAAATATGCAGACTGAAGCTGAGCCAGAAGTTGGTAGTTTGCTCGATGATCTTGGGATTCGTGAGATGCAGCAATTTGTGAGAACTTTTTGTTGTTCATGGAGGATCATCCATTGTTCATTAAGAGACATATTTGTTCCTTTTTGTTGTTTTCTTTGTGTGTTTCTCGTCTGCTTATTCGAGCATTCTCTTTTGTTTCAGCCAATTTCACAGAAAAAAAGGTATATTGTGCGGAATGGGTCACCTGTGATGGCAAGTACTAAGTCCTACTTGTTTCTTTGTTCTTATGGGTTTCTGATTCTTCATATGATAAGGTGTTTTTGTTTACTTTATGGTGCTGACATGTACTCTGTTTCATTGTAGTTACCCACCAATCCCATAGCTCTGGTCACAAGTAGTGTGCTCTCTACCCAATCTAAGGTAGATTTCTCGAGATAAAAGTTGTACTGGTTATCTATTACATTTCTATGGACTAGAACCAGAAACTAGAAGCTCTCTTCTACCAAAGTGCTTTTATCTTATCAGTATCTCAAAATTTCCTAAAGGTGCTAGGTCTTACTTGCAGTTTCGAATCTTGTTGGAACCATTTTTATGGAAGAAAAATGACTCTTCCTCAAAAGTATCAGACGCATCTGCACTAGAAAGGTGAGTATCAACAATCTTATAAATTAAATCTTAATCGAAGAAAAGTTATAACTTCAGATTCATTTCCCATTTTCACTGTTGTAGTGTAAGCGGGTTCTTTAGACGCCATTTTGGACAAGAGGTTTGTTGCTTCTAAATCCTAGGTTTGGATTAAAACATTCTAATCTCACCCTTTTATCTTGTTTCACATTTCTTCTGCATGTGTCAACACCTAATGTGAACTAGCTTTATTAAATTCATACAACTGTGTTCTTCCTTTCATGTGTCCCTTTTTTTCTATGGATCTGATTTGTAAGGTTGTGGACTATCTCATTGACCCTTTTGTTGGTGGAACAAGTGCAGCTGATCCTGACTCCCTCTCAGTAAGCAACTTTGCACTTATCGTCCTGATTTTTATATAAAAACATCGTTTGATTTTCCTCATTTTAAATCCCTTTATGCCATTTATTATCAGATGAAGCATTCTTTTCCAGACCTATGGGATATAGAGGACAGGTACACTTTCTTGTAACTATACCGTATTAATGGATTCCGCGAGTCATTTTCTGCTTGGTAATATAAAACAATGTTTTGGTCCCTTGATGTTCAGTTTTGGCTCTATCATAGTTGGTACAATCAAAACAAAGATTGCTGCTAAAGGTGGGAAAAAAACGGGTCCGCGCGGGTCATTCTCTTTTAAGGGAGGAATGCAGGTGATGCTTTGTCAATAAAAGCCAGATTTTCTTAGTTATGCAGATGGATACTTTCCGCTGTATTTCTCATTATTTTATTGCTTTATACCACTTGTCCCTGGGATGTTTCCATTTTGGGATATTGCAGATACTTCCTGATATGTTGTGCAAAGATCTTTCACATGATGAGCTCTATTTAGACTCCAAGGTGCTCTCTTTGGCTTACAATTCTGGATCAAAACAGGAGAACTGGTCATTATCCTGTGTTTCACATAATGATATACAGAGACAAAACCTTCATTATGATGCTGTAATTATGACGGTTAGTACTGTTTTCGTCAGCTGTGAAATAACAATCTTAGAGCTTCTCAATTAACAAGAAATTCATATAACATAGGCTCCTCTATGCAATGTGAAGGAGATGAAAGTTATGAAAGAAGACCAACCTTTTCTGCTTAACTTTCTTCCAGAGGTAATTGTTCATTAATGATTAGTTATCTATCTCTTATATGTATATTTATCGTAAGTTAATTGCATAACAAAGTTGATCTTGATTATTTCTCAGATTAATTACATGCCTCTCTCGGTTATAATCACTACATTCTCAAAGGAGAAAGTGAAGAGACCTCTTGAAGGCTTTGGGGTACTTATTCCATCTAAGGAGCAAAATCATGGGTTCAAAACTCTAGGTAACTTTGTTGTTGTATGATTCAAACGAATAGCCTTTATAATTATAAACACTTCATACTCTCCCAATACACAGGTACACTCTTTTCCTCAATGATGTTTCCTGATCGTTGCCCTAGTGACTTTCATCTATATACTACTTTCGTTGGTGGAAGTAGGAACCCGGAACTAGCCAAAGCTTCCACGTAAGTGAAATCTAACAGCTTAAAAGTTTATAGAGCAACCCAACACAATTGTAACCATATAAGTTTGTTTTTTTTTTTTGTTTTATCTTTGTAGAGATGAATTAAAACAAGTTGTAACTTCAGACCTTCGGCGATTGTTAGGTGTAGAAGGTGATCCTGTGTTTGTCAAGTAAGTAGACTTTGGAGATTCTTCTTTTGCTTGATATTGTTAGTGTATGATTGAGGAGATTTAATGATATATGTGAATTGCAGCCATTTCTATTGGAAGAAAGCATTCCCTTTGTATGACCGAAACTATGACTCAGTCATGGAAGCAATTGACAAGATGGAGAAAGATCTACCCGGCTTCTTTTACGCAGGTAACTTGCAAAAGGAGAGTACTATATACATGATCCATGATGAATGTTGCCCATTTATGGCTTTGAGATGATTTCGTATGAACAGGTAATCATCGAGGTGGGCTCTCTGTTGGGAAATCGATATCATCAGGTTGCAAAGCAGCTAATCTTGTGATTTCATACTTGGAGTCTTGCTCAATTGACAAGAAACCAGAAGACAACATATGAACATTGTCAAGGTTCGTTTTGTATCACTTAATTTGTAAAACTTGTTAAATGCAACAACCCATGTGATTAGCCAAAAAAAACTCAGCAAACCTAGATTCTCTTATACTCACCACTTCTAACATAAACAATCCAAATATTCTCTGGAAACTAATTTGCTGATATTGATTTATCTTGAAGATACAATTTATGTTCTTTAGAAAAGTTAGAGAGAGAACTTGTTTGGTATTTCATGAGAAAGGGATGTTGATGTTTTAGCTCTCCAAAAGCATAAACATGAGATGGTCCCAATAAGGTTGTCCTAATGTTAGATGTAAGTATCTTTATGTTTAGGTCTTCTTGTCTTTACATTCTCTCTCCCATTCCCATTACCATTACCATTACCATTACCATTACCATTACCATTACATGGAGTCTTCTCTTTTGTCTTATCATTCTCCTCTATAGCTTTCTCTGTCTTAAACCCATTGTGTTTTTCAGTCACTATTTCATTCTAAAAGCATCATCAAATATAAGAGCCTACTCTGTCTAGTCTTTTTTGTTCATTTTGTGATGCAAATAGGAGAGAAAAATATAATAAATATATATGATAGTACCTTATTTTACATATTTTTATATTAAGGTCAATTTAAACATTATAACCAGATTAACCAAGTGGATAGTGCAATAGTATCCACTTGATTTTTTTTTTTTGTCATGTTAGTTTAGGTTAGGGAAGAAAATTTGTTATGTTGGTTTAAGTTAGAAATCGAGTCACAAAATTGCTAAATCATTTTTTTTAGCTAGTCAAAAATAATTTTATATTTTAATCCATTCTAAATTAAGTAAATAAAATATTCGATGGTATAATTCAATTATTTTAGTCTCCTAACTAGAAAAAATACACATTAACTAGGTTTTTGTTTTGAAATGTACTAGTTTCATAAGTAGGGTTCAGGTCCGCCTTGAAATTATGAGGAAATAAATACAAATTTAGAGATCAATATTTTGTGTATTTGTTATTTAGATAAAAAAATTTATTGAGTGAAATTCTTTAGAATATATATATATATATATATAACTTAAAAAATTTGGGGACATGTAAATTATGAGGGTCATTGGGTAATGTTTTACTGGGTTTAACCCTGGCTTGGTAGTGATACTATCAACTCTATCATTAGAATGTTAACGAAGACATAGTTTTAGCCTTGGTTTAACGCTAGGGACGGGTCCGAAAAATTTGTTTAATAAGATCAAAACAAAATTGTTATCAAAAGTTGAGAAAGTATCTCTACAAAGCAACGTAATTTTTTTTGAGATAATGATTAATAGAACTATATCCTAAATTTACATTTATGTATATTTACAAACTTACAACTACGTTTTTTTAGACTTAATTGATTTTTTTCTTCAATATATAAGTTTTAGTTAGTTGAAGTCACAAAACCAACAAAACAATATTAAAAAACAAATTGGATTAGGATCAAATATGTGGTTAAATTGGGTTCAATTCCTATGATTAGATTGGGTTTAAATTTTCAATTCTCTAATGTAGATTTAAAATTTTTATAATAGTCTGAGACACTTTTTGATTATTGAGTGCAATTGCACTCATAATAAACAGTGTACATCAGCCACTGTGATTACAGATTCACATATACTATTAAACACCATATCGATAGTCAATAATAATTTCAAAGAAACATGTTAATTTCGATAATTTCTAGAAAAATTGACGCATGTGAGACCAAAAAAGGGGAAAGAATTTAATATGATGGTCCGGTCTCTGAGAAGTAGAAAAGACCTGTGGGACCTGTAATGTAATCTTTAACAAACCATAATCACTACCTTTACTTAGGATATAAAGACCTCCTTGCCCTTCTCATGACACAAGTCTAGATTTTTGTCTCAACAATATATGCTATTGGAGTGGGCATTCGGTTTTCGGTTTTTTCAGCTTCTTACTTTTTTAGCCCAACTGAACTGAACTAAAGTATAGTTTGGTATTCGGTTTGTTTGGTTCGATTTTTTATTTTTGAAATTCGGTTTATTCAGTTCAAAAATCTTAATCTCGGTCAAGTTTTTCGATTTTTTTTNTTTTTTTTTTTTTTTTTTTTTTTTTTTTTCGGGTTTTCAGTTTGTTTTAACAAGTTTGGTTCGGTTCGATTAATTTTAAAATAAAAATTGAAGCCGAACTGAACCGAAAACCGAACAAAAATAAAAATGTGCCGAATTAAACCGAACTAACCGAATAAATCGAACTGAATGAAATTTAGTTCGGTTCAGTTCCACCCTTATATGCTACAATGAGGATCTGTCCTGAAATTTTGGGACTATTAACACTTTAAAAATCCCAAAAATTTGTTAGTTTTGTTTAGATGTCCCGAAACCTTGGGCTACAATCTAAGCATTGTGTTGATAAAATCATACTATTGGATATATTATATGGTTGGGAGTGATATCATCTATTGCCATTAACGTAAACTTCTTCTACCGTACAATGTTTCGTAGAACAAAAGTTACCTTTTTAAAATTTTTGTATAGTTAATTCAGTTTTGTTAAAGGGCAGTTTGGTGAATTAGCTAGACATAAAATCTAATCATACACATAAATCAATTCTTTTTTTTGGTAATGTGCTAAGAGAGAAGGAGAAGAAGAGACATGTGTTAATGGCATCTTCCTACTAGTCAACCCAAGTTCCAAATTTGCATTATCTAATCAAGTAAATCATACTTTTATCTATCACCAAATTTAAATATAATCTTCATTTTTTGATATATTATAAGAGAAACCCAGACAAATGCTCATTAAAAGGAACAATCTTTCATCAAATTGAGTGCACGTTTCTTAGCTTGGTGACCCACATTCTCAATTTTACTGTTTTTCCTTCATAATGACAAGAAGAAGAAGATGAAGATTCTTTAAAGTCTCTTCCTTTTTCAAGTTTTCTAAAATGGAATACAGAAACTGCCATTAATGCTGCTCAACCTTCTGTCATTAAAGCTCTTTATCATCTTCTTCTTCTCAAGATTCCACAATTTCTCTCTTTTTTGTGTTAAATCCTTCAATGGAACATTCAAGAGTCTTGCCGTTGCTCATTCTTTCATGGATTCTGTTCTCACAAAGCACCCACCAACTTCAAAACTCTCAGTCTCAGGTTCTAATTCAGCTCAGGAAGCATTTAGAATTCCCTAAAGCTCTTGAATCTTGGGGTAATTACTATGGAGACTTATGTGAAATCTCTGCAACTTCTCATATGAGTATCTCTTGTCAAGATAATTCCATTACAGAGCTTAAAATCATGGGAGACAAACTTTTTAAACCATTTGGTATGTTTTATGGATCTTCACTTCCAAATCACACTCTCTCTGAATCATTCTTAATTGATTCTTTTGTTACTACATTGACAAGACTTACAAGCTTGAAAGTACTTAGCTTAGTGTCTTTAGGTATCTATGGTGAATTTCCAAGGAAGATTCATAGATTGAACTCTCTTGAGTACTTGGATTTGAGTTCAAATTATCTCTTTGGTTCTATCCCTCCTGATATTTCAAGATTGATTAAGCTTCAAAGTCTGTTACTTGATGGAAATTTCTTCAATGGCAGTGTTCTTGATACATTTGATTCTTTGACTAATCTTACTGTTCTTAGTTTAAAGAACAATAGATTCAAAGGTTCATTTCCTTCTTCAATTTGCAGAATTGTAAGATTAACAAATCTAGCTTTATCACATAATGAGATTTCTGGGAAATTACCTAATCTTATCAAGTTAGATCATCTACATATGCTTGATTTGAGAGAGAATCATTTAGATTCTGAATTACCTTTGTTGCCTAAAAGATTAGTTACTGTTCTACTAAGCAAGAACTCTTTCTCTGGCCAAATTCCTTTAAGTTTTGGTGGTTTGTCTCAGCTTCAGCATCTTGATTTGTCATTCAATCATCTTACTGGAACTCCATCTCGGTTCTTGTTCTCTTTGCCAAACATTAGTTACTTGGATTTAGCATCTAACAAGCTCAATGGGAAGCTACAACATAATCTAACTTGTGGAAGCAAACTCGGTTTTGTCGATTTGTCGAATAACAGATTAACCGGGACTCCTCCTAGTTGCTTAGCAGGCGAATCAGGCGAGAGAGTTGTTAAACTTGGTGGAAATTGCTTGGCAATTGATGATAATCATGATCAGCATCAAGAACTCTTATGTGAAGAGTCTGAAACTGAGAGGAAACAGTTTAAAGGAAGAAAGATTATGATCTTAGTTGGTGTAATAAGTGGAGGTGTACTTGTTCTTGTGTTGTTTACATTAGGAGTTCTTTTATGCAAAAAGCATTGTTCTTGTTATTGTTTAAGAGAACAGTCAGTACCGCGAACTCGGGTTAAGGTTTTGACTGATAATGCACACACTAGTCTCTCCTCTGAAGTTCTTGCAAGTGCAAGTGAGTAATCTTTGAGTATGCTCAAGGTTTTGTCCTTTTAGGAGTTTTAATATCTTTGAGCTATTTTCTGCTTTGCAGGGTTAATCTCTCAAACAGTACAAGGTGTGGCCACATGCCGGTTATTTTCTTTTGAAGAGTTAAAGGAAGCTACAAATGATTTTGATTCACCATGTTTCTTAGGTGAAGGATCCATTGGAAAGGTATGGTTTCTCTAATGCATAAATCTTTCTTGTGACCACACCATTAGTCATTTGCTTTACTCTGCGTTCCCAGCGGTGGGCATCCGGATTTTGGCTCGGGTTTAGTTTGGATAATTCGGATTTCGAGTTTTTTTCCGAGTTTATCTATATATAACTCAAATAAGAACCACATATATTTTGGTTTGGGTTCGGGTCTGATTTCATTTTATTATCACAACCCGACATGGAATAAAAAAAATTTATGTTCGGGTTTTCCGGTTTTCAGTTCCGGTTATTTGAGCAATTTTGATTTTGTATTTTGTGTTTACGGATTGGATTCTTCGGATAATTTGAGTGCAAAACTCAATTAAAACCTGAAGTAACGAAACAAAAAATATGAAATGCGCAACCAAAAATCAAATTACCTGATAAAAAAAAAGTAATATATATATAAATATATATATATATATATATATAT
>OVBE01006321.1:0-20091 GCA_900406425.1 Iberis pinnata | reverse complement strand
ATATATATACAAAAACGAAAAAAAATCCTCGTCAAAATACGGGTTTCCACACACATCCTTTGGGAACAACTATATTTTGGTAGCTGTTGAGTATTTCTTCAAATGGGTTGAAGCAATCACATGTCCAACCAACGATGAAAAAGCGGTTCTGAAGTTGTTCAGAAGTGTTATTTTCCCAAGATTTGGGATTCCTAAAGTGGTAATAAGCGATGGTGGATCTCATTTCATCAACAAAATGTTTGAAAATTTGTTGAAAAAGCATGGAGTGAAGTACAAGGTGGCAACACCTTATCATCCTCAAATAAGTGGATAAGTTGAAGTCTCAAACAAGCAAATCAAGGTTACTCTTGCAAAAGTTGTTGGTACTTTAAGAAGAGATTGGTCAGCTAAGCTTGATGACACACTTTGGACATATCAGACAGCTTTCTAGACACCAATCGGATGAACATCGTTCAAACTTCTCTATGGGAAAGCATGTCACTTGTCAGTAGAAGTTGAGTACAAGATGATTTGGGCTACTAAACTTCTGAATTATAACATCAAGACCGCTCAATAGAAGAGAGAAATGGACTTGCATGAACTTGAAGAGATTAGACTTAAAGCTTATGAAAACTCCAAAATCTACAAAGAAAGAACCAAGGCATTTCACGACAAGAAGATTATGGTCAAAGAGTTCAAGGCTGGTGATCAAGTGCTCTTATTCAATTCAAGGCTCAAGTTATTGTTAGGAAAACTGAAGTCAAGATGGTCCGGTCCATTTTTGGTCAAGGAAGTATTACCATATGGAGATATTACATTGATTGCTAAGTCCGGGGATGAGTTTACAGTGAACGGGAAAAGAGTCAAGCCTTATTTAGCGGATAGAGTCGCTTCATAAGGGACCTCGGTTCTCCTTGGGGAGTCGTCTCAGCGTCTATCGAACCTTTTAGGAGAGTCAAGCTTAGTGATTTAACAAGCGCACTTAAGAAGCAGTCTCATGTTATCCTTTTTGTATATATCATTTTATTTACTTTCGTTTCATGTTTTATATAATGTTTTGGGTATTTTTGACTTTGGATACTGTTTTGGTGGCTAACTAGATGCAGGAATTAGTGTACTTGGGCGTTAGTAACGGACAAAAGATGGAGGAAACTGATTTCATAGTGAGTATCAGGCATATGTATCGGTCAGTTTGGCCGATACTAATGCCAAAGAAATCATATCGGGCAGAACATGCCGATACGCTGTGGCCGATATGGATATATTGACCAAAAGATATTGGTTTGTTTCACCCGATACCCAACCCAAAAGGAGAATATCAATCAAAAATGCCTGATACATCATGCCTGATACAGGAATATCGACAGGTTAGTATCGGGCCGTATTGACCGATATAAATTACACCAAACGCATATCGGCCTAAATGACTAATACACATGGTCGATACGCGCCCGATAATTCTCATACCCGGTTTTAATTATGAAATCTTTCGGTCCAATTTTTTTTAATTATTCGGTTTAACCGAGTTTATACTCGATTTCTTAGGATATTTTATAAGGTTTCCCTATTTTTTTCTTCTTCTCTATCGCCACATTTTATTGAAACTCTTCAAGCTTTTCAAAATCACTTCATTTCCTCACTTTCAATCTGATTTTCAAGCTTCTTGTTGTATTCAAATCGATTTCTCATTAGCTTTTAGAGTAATCCATGTTCCTTCTCTCCAACTCAAGCCAAGGTATTAATCTTAAACCTCCATTTTCGGATTCACTATTCACCCAAGTGAGAAGTTCAATTTTTCTATTGATTCATGAATGTTATTATCTCTGTATGCTTAGATAATCATTGGGTAGTAGTTGTTTGATGATTTTCAATACACTTTGTTCACCAATTTGGTTGATTTTGGAATACTGGAATTTAGGGTTTCTTGAAAATTTTAGGAGAATTGGTTGATTTTGGTTTCTAAAGTTTCTAAAGGATATGTTAATGCTTAATTTAAAAGACTACATTGTGAATTTGAGTTAATCTTGATAATCAATTATGTTTTTGGTTTTTCATCGTACAAAGTTCAACATGAGAATTTGATTGAATATGAATTGGACTGAATTTTATTAAGAATTTGATTGAGAATTTGATTGGGGATTTGATTGTGAATGGTATAGATTATTTAAATTTTGGTATCATTTTGGTGCATTGGTTGAGTTGAATTATTTGTGCTTAATTGTGCAAGTTAGAGAAGGGGAATGATGTTTGTGATTTAAGTGAATATGAACATGTCTAAACATTCTCTTTTCTCATTCATTTTGTAGGATTAACATTGCCACCAAAGACTTACACGAGAAGGGAAAAAGGGAAGAAGATTGCAAAACCATCGAAAAAACTCGACAAATCCATACCGTCGATTGTTAAGAGCGTAGGCGGACTAGTGAATAGAGATCTGAATGAACCTAACATAACTTATGTTAGAGAACCTTGGCCAAGGAAGAGTCAAGGACAACCAGCTCAACCACATTCCGAGGATTCATCCTACGAAGAACCACCTGAAAGATCTGAATCAGAAAGCGAATCTGAGGAGGAAGAAGATATTGACACATTTGGTCCATCAGAGGTCAAGGCTAAACAAAATAGGAAAGATGCTTCGAATACACCATCAATCAAAGATTTCAATGAAGTTTATGCCCGCTTGCTTCCCCGATCCAGAGACGCTCACAACTTTGTGTATTCTGGATGACATGCGGTCAATGTTGAGGGAAATGGGTATTGAGAAGATGTTGGAAATGCGATAGGAAGCATACCAACGTCAGACGTGCCAACTCCTAGCCTCGCTAGAGGTTGATTGGCGTAAGCAATTGATCAGTTTCATGCGTTGGCGGCAAAGGTATCATACGGTTCCTTTTTCAGTTCTTTCCGAAATTTATGGTTTTTGTATCACGGGTAGACGGACATTCATCAAGGTCCAAGACGAAACCAATATTTGCTGGCGGTTAATGGGATCCGATAAATTCTCCGTTGGAAGAAAAAAGAGTGCGGATATTCGCCACTATGTGGTTCGTTACGTGCACAAGATACTCTCAAACTCGATTTATGCACGGAAAGAGGCTGGTGCCATTCTTGATGGAGAGTTTCAGATTCTGAAGTTCGGATTGGCTCATATGGTGAAGGAACACTATTGGGAAGAGAATTTTTTTTCCAACTTAGAAAATGACCGACCAACCCCCCTAAATCTCTTCCTTGATCATTTACTGAGTATTCAAGACTGGACGTGCAAATGCATATATAAGCAACCGCAAATCACTATAGGTGGTTGGATAACTCCGATTTTAAAAAAGTATGGGGTCAAATGCGATCATAGGAGTGTGGAGCCGTGGTTGATGGATCTTTTATACCTTGATTGCCTTGGTTTCCTCTCGGGCAAGCACGACGGCAAGTTTTAGTACAAGTTCTACCCAATGCACGACAAAGTGAGGACTATTCTACTACCGAACCAAGAAATTACACGTTTCGATGGTAGCCAATCACGACTTGGCCTCCGGGGCACCACTTGAGCCGATTATGGATGCGCGAAAGAGAACAACTAGAGCTCCAAGTCCTCCATACCATTGACTTGTTTACGATTGCGGAGACAACACTGTCTACGGTCACATGCACTATCATACACCAATCCCTAACCACCCGCTTCAACCAGGACCGTTACGTGATATCTACACCGCTTATCATAACTTGAGCCGTTGGTGCAAGTACCAAGACCGTACTCTCAGGAAAGTAGTAGGCGAGCTTCGGAAGCTCAAGAAGTTGGTAAAGAAAGGAATGGCTTGTGCGAGTTGTGGTTCTCATAACACATTCGGACCACAACTGGGACCGAGGGATTTGGAGATGATTCCCGCTGGGGATATAAATATAGTATAAAAACTATAAATGTAATATATAAAATATTAACATTTAAAATAAATAATTTAAATGTTTTTAGTATTTCAAAATAATATAAACTATAGATTTAAATTTGAAATATATTTATAAAATTTAGATTATCAAAATTATTTATCTTAATTAATAAATCAATCGAACATATATTTTTAATCATCAATATATTATATATTTTAAATTCTCTAATTTACAAAAAAATAATAGTAAGTTTAGTACGTTTTATATTATAAAATTATATTTTCTATATCACACTTTTATTATGATATTTACATATTTATATTTGTTGAAAAATTTTCATAGTCATTACATAAAACATTATATAACGATACATACAATTTATTTACAATACTATAATTTTAAATTTATATTTTATAACATATTTCCAGCGGGGCATAATATTTAACAAATTTAATGTTATTCTTACAAAAAAAAAACCATCCTTTTAAAATATAGTAGATTACACGAAATTCAAAATAATTTTTTCTCGAAAACCAAAAAAGGTACATTTTAATAAACAAGTTTTATATACTGGTGCTAGCATTCGACCTCGATCAAAATCATATCATGGAAATGAAGTAAAGAGAGAAACAAAAATTTTGATATTATGAAATCCTTACATTTCATATTTCGATTCAAAATATGATTTTGCAAATTCTATTTACACCTTAGAATATGGCTCGGGAACAAATATTTATACCAATATTGAGGCTCAAATCAAGATTATAGATTTACAACTCAAAATTAATTGACAATAACTGGATTGATTCATATCCCTTGTATATTGGTTTATGTCCATTTGAGTTTTCAGTGTGAGATATTGTATATTTAATACACTCTTTGAGATAATGAGTCTCGTTAAGTGATACAGCTCCATTTGGCAAAACCAAGGAACTGCTAACAATGGTCAGCAAAGAATTAAAGTTGAAGATGATGAAAAAGATAAGCTAGTAGCTGATGATAAGCATATGGATGAGCTTGTCGCTGAACAAGGAGTTGAATAAAAGCTTGCTGGAGCATTTGGGAAAAGTATTAAAAAGAATAAAGATCATTCAAAAGACTTGAGCTTGGGAAATACTTCAACAACAACACAATTTATACAAGCTCAAGATTGATCAATATTTAGGTGAGTTTTCTCCTTGTACTCTTTTTCCCAAGCTTGGTTTTTTCCCAATCGATTTTTTAAGTTTAGTTTTAATGAGGCAAGTTGAATACTCTATAATGACTCAATATTGATCAAAGAAGACCAAGAGAAATTGAATAAAGGTCCAAACACTTCAAATCTGTATCTGGTGGATGCACAACATTTATTGAAGTGTTCTTCTCTCTTTCCTTCATGCATAGACTACGAATTTCAAGTCTCTTTCTCTCCTATATGCATGAACCCTCTTATTTTCTATTTATTTTGGTTGTAAAACTCATTTGAGACTTAACCATCTTTTTATTGGTGTGTAATATTAATTTCTATTTGATCTTTAGGTGTGTAATATCCTAAGATCACCATCTATCTAGCAACTATTATTCATCATCATATTCATCCTTCTCATCTTCCACCACCATGAATTCTCTGAATCTGTCTAGAATCACTTTCACAAGCCATTTCTACCTTCATCCATTTCATTCTGCATCCATACAAGTTCCAACCTTAAAAATGTGTTACGAAACCCTAGGAGGATTGTATGAAGTGGTATCAGAGCCATTTTGAAGGGTTTGAATTACAAAACATGGAGTATTTCAATTGCAGTCTGTTTTTGACTAATCATATTCTGTTTTCTCTCTTGAAATTCTACTTTATTAGATCATCACAAATTTGACTTATATTATGCTTAAGACTTTGATTAATTGAAAAACAAGTATTCGAACCATTATTTACTAGGTTTTTTACTATTGTTGAAGAAAAACGAATCTGTTCAATTACACTCTGTTTTTACTGTTCATCTTCTGTTGAATCTGTTTGTATTTAGTTCAGTGTTGTATTGATTTGTTGAATGATTAGAAGAATTATTATGATTTTTATGAATAGATTCTAAGTTGGTTTGATGCATAAACATTCTGATCTTGCTAGATTAATTGGAACATATTTTTCTTTGGTCATGCAAATTTGTTTTTGTCTAATCATCTTCTAAGAGTTGTTTGAATTCTGTTTTGGGTTAGAGTTATTCAAAAAAACTTGGATTTGATTTGTTAGAGCTGTTTGATAGTGAATTTCACAATAAAACTTTGATCATTTATGTTTATAATTTCTTAGATCATGTAATTGAATCGATTCTTAATTTGTTTTTGAAGTCTATTTCGATTTGCGATAATTTTTTGATCCAAAATCTGTTTCTGTCCAATTTGTATGATCTTTTTGTGCTGATAATCATCATAGAATTTTTTTTAGTTGTGTTAGAAAAAGATTTGGTTGTTGAGACGTGTTGATTTGGTTGAGAAACAAGTGTTAGTGATTTGTTTTTATCTTTTGCAAGGAACAATGACAACCTTTGAAGACTTAATGAGAAAGATTTGATCCACGGAGCAGAAGCTTGTTGAAGATTTAATAGCTAGAACAGAGCATATGATGGACACAAAACTAAAAGCACATAGGCAAGAAAGACTTCATCACTGAAAGAGTAAAAGCAAGCGAGATAGGAAGCAACAAAAATCTATTGAAATTGTTTCTCAATGGTTAAAATTTCACAACCCTTGGAATAAAGAATCATATAAAAAAGAAAGAGAAAATGACCAAGTCTATGTGCGTAAGCAGCAAGAAAAGCCTCCACAAGACCCAACCGAAAACTAGGTTATTTCTGATCCTATTCTACCTACTTATGATTGTTCCAAAGTGTTTGTTCAACCTTTATCTATGGCGAAAGGAATTGAGAAAGTTTCAGATCATGAAAAGGAGGAGCTTATCCTTGTACCAACTGTACAAACGAATAACCAAGAGGGAGAAGCTAATGTTACTCAAAACAGAGCAGAACATGTATTGGTACATGTTGAACAAGAAGCTAAAGCTAATCAAAGAAGTCTAGAGTATGTGGAATTTATCTTTGATTCTTCACCTCCTAGTCTACCTACGAGTTTTGCTTGAATATGTGCTTAAACTAGTTTGATTGAGTGTTATAGGCATGATTATTTTTTAATTCGTTGGAAAAATTGTTCTGCTTATATATAAAAAATAATTTTCCCTTTTAATATGTTCTTTTAAAGTGTACCCACGTTTTTCAAGCTATTAAAATGACGTATCTTCTATGGGAGATTGTTTGTTCATGTGTTTGATTAAGAGAAACTTGAAGATTATTTGTTCAAAAATGCTAATTTTGAGTAACAAGTAGAAGCTTTTAAGTTTATGCACTTTTTCTAAATTTTATGCCCGATTTTAAAAAGAGTGATTGCTTGTTACTTGTTTGTGAATCTTTACAACGAAACAAGTCTGGAAGTGATGAAAGAGTAAAAGCATCCAATGCTAATATGATACAGTTCTGGACAGCATCAAACAAGAAGCTAAACAGGAACATTGGACCTACAAGACAATTTGGATTTGAGGACAAAACATTTTCAAGAGGGAGGGGATGATATAGCCCCATTTGGAAAATAAAAATGGAAAAATGCAACAATGGACAAAAAGGAATTAGAGCTAAAATAATAAAAAAAAGATAAGCTAGTAAGTAGCTGAGGATAAACATATAAATGAGCTTGTAGCTGAACAATGAGTTGAATAAAAGCTTGTTGGAGCATTAAGGAAAAGTATTAAGAAGAATAAAGATCAATCTAAAGACTTGAGTTTGGGAAATACTTCAACAAAAACACAATTTATACAAGGTCAAGATTGATCAATATTTGAGTGAATTTTCTCTTTTTACTCTTTTTCCCAAGCTTGGTTTTGTCACAATCGATTTTCCAATTTTACTTTGGCAAGTTGAATACTCCATAATGGACCTATATTGATCAAAGAAGACCAAGAGAATTTGAACAAAGGTCCAAACACTTCAAATTCGTATCTGGTGCATGCACAACATTTATTGAAGTGTTCTTCTCTCCTTCATGCATAGACTTCGAATTTCAAGTCTCCTTCTCTCCTACATGCATGAACCCTCTTATTTTCTATTTATTCTGGTTGTAAAACTCATTTGAGACTTAACCAACTTTTTATCATAAAATCTTTCTAAATTTGATTCCAGATTTGGTGTGTAATATCCATTTATGTTTGATCTTTAGGTGTGTAATATCCTAAGATCACCCAAATGTATCAAAGGCCTTTCGCAGCCCTTGTGTGTTCCTATTGACCCACCATCTACCAGCAACTATTCTTCATCATCATATTTATCCTTCTCATCTTCCATCTCCATTCATTCTCTGAATTTTTCCAGAATCACATTCACAAGCCATTTCTACCTTCATCCATTTTATTCCGCATCCATACAAGTTCCAACTTTCAAAGTGTGTTACACATCCTTAGGAGTACTGTATCATTAACCATTAATTTGGAGTTGGTTTGAGAAAAACTAGCAGGACCAATTTTCGATTGGGCCGTGTTCAGATTGAGCTCTGTTACCATGCATATTAGGATTGTGAGCTTCCAACTCAAAACCAATTGATAATTACTGGATTGACACAAATCTCTTATATATTGGTCTATATGTCCCTTTGAATTTTATAAACATGTCATTAGTAAAGATTAAAAAGAACTAGTTAAGAGTTTGATTTACTAGGTGAAATTAGTGCCCAGAATTTAATTTGTGATGTTTAGTTTGGAAGAAAGTTAGTTCCATGTTAATTGTTGAAAATGTTTAAATACCCAATGAACCGAGCCGAAATTGTATTTGACAGAGGGATTTACGTTTCTTGAAAAATAATAAAGATAAATTTGTAAATTTATGTTACAATTTGACCCCTATTTAAAGCTTCATAATTAATAACATGTGTTTAACACAATGTATTTTTATTTTATTTTGAAGAGTGTAATCATATTAAATGTTTAAAGATGGATGTTAACTATAAGAATTAAGACCTTTAAAGCAACATCTTCTACATAATAGAGAAAAATCATGCATCACATCATTTGAGATGACTACAATATGCATTCATAGTCGTAGAATCCTAGGCTAGTCCGAATACTAAAATTCTTTAGACCTCGATTATATTCTCAAAAATCCAATACACAAATGAAGCAACCATACAGATAACCATCAAAATGTGAGACTTCTAAAATCAGTTGTATAGATCTACCAAGCATTTCTTCTCGTGTTTCTGATCGAAAGAGATCGAAAACTCGAAAATGCATCAGTCATATCGATCTGGAGAAGAGCATCATTCATGATATCTCTTAGATTCTTGTCATTAACAGCATTAAAGAAACATCCACGTCTCTTTGTTTCCCTTATGAGCTTTGTCCAAATCGAACCACTTAGTGCCAATGTTGTCTCGTTCCCAATCACCCATAAACAGTGTCTTGCACGAGTAAGAGCTACATTGGCTCTTTGACGATTTGATAGAAACCCTATATTACCATAACCGTTACTTCTAACGGTTGATATGATAATTACATCTTCTTCTCCTCCTTGAAACCCATCAACTGCTGGGACATTCAAAGTGAAAAACTTATATGATAAGGAGTTGTACTTATTTCCAATTTTATCTTGGATTGCACTAATTTGACCTTTGTAAGGAGAAATGACTCCAACACTCATCTTCATTCTTCTTTCACTTGACACTATTTAACACAATTCACTACAAGAAAACAACCAAAACGTGACGGAAAAATCCGTCACGGATGAGCAATACTTACGGATTCGTGACGGATTATGTCCGTTAGGATTAGATGGTCAAGAATTAAAAATCCGTCAGGTTTTCCTGACGGATTAGTGACAGATAATTCTTGACGGATTACTGACGCCAAATCCGTCACTAACCCATCCGTAGGGAATCCGTCAGGATTTCTTGACGGATAGACTGGTAGGTATTTACTGACGGATTTATCTGTCAGGAATTCCTGACGGATTTCTGACGGATTTATACTTTTTTAAAAATATTAATTATTAATTAAAAATTGTTGTTTAATAATATTAATTTATTAATTCATAATTTAAATTATATTTAATAATTAAAATATAAATAAATTTCTAAAAATATTCATAAAACTAAAATCTGAAAAATATTTGAAAAATACCCAAAATACGACAAATAAACAACGATAAAAAGATTTAAAAAAAAACCTAAACTAAACTACTGAGGTGGTGGTAGCGGCGGGAATCGATACGTCACATGCGCCATATAAGAATCCATAATCGCCTTGATCCGCTATTTCATCTGACGGTTCATCTCCTCCTGTTGCGCTCTGAATTGGGCAGCGAGGCGTTCTTCGTGCTCACTTTGCGCGACCCGCATCTGAAGCATCTCAAGCTGCATCGCCTCCATTCCGCATCCTTCTGCCGCATCTCCTCCTCCTAAAAGGAACCTCTCGATCGAGAGGATCCCGGGAAACAGTAGGAGGCCATGTTCTCGAGCCCTAATGCACGCCCCTTCTGTTTCTTCGTAGCCTGCAATAAACAAAAAAAAAACAAAACTTTGTGTTACAACAAACTAAACCAATATGTTACAACAAACTAAACAAAAAAAACTAAAAAATAACATACCTGAGATGCAATCTCAAACTGTGTATCAAGCGGGAGTGACTCAACAGACTCCTGAGATGCATGCTCCTGGATATGTCGTCGTGTGTTCTGGACCACCTCACGAACAACCGGATCTTGTATCTCACCCGTCGTCTTGCTCGTGTGCAAGTCCTCTATAAGCTCGATCGAACCAGGTCGGTGTCCTGTCTCACGCTCCTAATTTAAAATTAAGAATCAAAAGAATTGAATATACAATAAATTAAGTTTGGTATATATAAAAAATTGACTTACGATCTTATCGGCTCGAGTGACCGCACTCTTGGAACCGGTGTTCGTAGTCGTTATACCCTTGTCGTCTCGGGTACTTGTCCGGTTGTTCTTGTTCGTCGACGACTTGCTTTTGGTCTTCTCTTCTTCCCAATAGTTGAGGAATCCTTGGAAGACTTCATCAGGCATCATGTTATGCTTCTTCCCGTCCGTATACCAAATCGTCTTCCAAGCGTACATGTGCTAAGTGTACGTCTTCCCCACTCGTACAAAAAACTCTCTCTTGACCTCTCGGGTCATATGAGATTCCTAGTTGAACTCTTGCTATAAAGTTCAAATAGTTTATGTTAGTAACTTTTTTAATACTTTAAGTCTGATAAACATTATTTATTTGTTTTACCGCAAAACAATAAAATTAGTACTTCTGGTCTGCGGGTGGCATATCTCTGAAAGTCTTGTACACGAATTTGAGAAGTCCTTGCATCAGGCGCTTGATGCACTTCGTGATCCCATTATCCGACTGCAGAAACCATGTCGTTCCGTCACGTTCCAACGGGTGCGATCGAGACAATCTCTCATGTCCTGGCTGTACAAGGAGGTCCTCTATAGACTTCCGCTCCTCGGGACGCGGATGTGCTTCGGGCATCTGCTCCCGACGACTGGCCAATATCAGTCGCATGGAATCTAGCATATGATCTCAAATGTCGATAATGAAAATTATAAGAAGATTATTTTTCAAAATTATTAATCAATTATAATATATCTTATAAATTTTCAATTTTAATTTTAATAATTATTAATCAATTATAATATATCTTATAAATTTGGAATTTTAGTTTTAATAATTGTAATTATTAATTTTAATTGTAATTATAAACATTAAAATAGTTATTGAAATTAATAATTAGAAATTTATATATATATTTTAATTATATTTAATAATATTAATTAATTATAATATATCTTATAAATTTTAAATTTTAATAATTATAAATTATAAATATTAAAATAGTTATTAAAATAAATAATTAAAAATTTAAATAAAAAACCCTAAACCGTAAATAAAAAATCAATCAAATCCCTAAACCCTAAATCTATATTTTCATACAAATACACAACAATCACAAAATTATTTTTTAAATACAATCAAATCCCTAAATCCCTAATTTAACAATCAAACCCTAAACCCCAAATCTATAACCAAACCCTAATTCAAACACTAATCAAACCTTAAACCAAACTCTAAACCCTAAATCATTCACTAATCTAACTCAATCTCAACTCATATCCACTAATCTTAACCTAAACACTAACATAATCCTAAACTTCTAACAATCTAAAAAACTAAAACAAACTAACCAAATCCCATTTTGAACCACAAATCGACCTAAATCAATCATAAATTCACCTTGGATCACCCATAGATTGGTTTGGTTGGTTGTTTTGGATGTTGAATCACCTTGAAATCGCCAAAAAATCGCCCTAAATCCGATTTTTTCTTATGTTCTTCCCGATGAATGAGGAAGAAAAAGAGTATGTTTTTTTATACTTAATTCATGACGGATTTATTCGTAGGGAATCCATAGGGAACCAAAAAAAATTGAATTTTCTCAAATTTTCAATTTTTTGGGGTTAGATATGCGCCAAAATATAGTAAATCCCTACGAATTCCTGACGAAAAATCCTATGTCCGTCAGGAATCCGTAGGGAACTGCAAAATAGGGTTTAGGGTTTGGGGATTGGTGCCTATCAATATGTCTTTCATATCAACATGAATGATTATGAAATCATGTCCATAATGTGTTCCTAATTACATTCAAATGACAATTTATAAATGTTTGTCATCCGTTATAGAAGTTAAGGGTTTAAGATCATGTACCGTTACAAAAACTTCTGAATATAAAACATGTTTTTATTAATTTTTGTTAACGAAATTTTTAAGATTGAAACATGCATGAACTCATGAATTAGTATGTTATCACAATTGTTAACACGAATTAGTATGTGCATTTTGGGGTTTAGGGATTCCAAACCCTAAATGAACATTTCATGACGAAAGTCTAAACGAAATGTTATAAGATTGAAACATGCATGAACTCATTCATTAGTATGTTAAAAGACTTGTTAACATGAATTATTTTTTGCATTTTGGGGTTTAGGTATTCCAAACCCTAACCCCTAAATGAATATCCTGACGGAATCTTAACGGGTTCCAGACTTCCGTCAAGAATCCGTCATGAAATGTATATATTTATATAATATATGTTTTATTATATGTATTTATTTATATAATATATGTTTTAATATATGTATATATTTACATAATTATATATATTTATATTATATATATATATATATATATTATATGTATATTATATATATAATACTATATGTATATATTGTTTTCAAATATTGCAAATAAACATAAAAATATTGTTTCATAATATAAAAACAAATGCAAATACATAGTAAAAAACAAAAATAAAACTACTCGGAAGTCGATGTATAATCTGATGGATTATAACTCGCATCATCTTCAAAACTCGTCCCCCCTCCCCCCCGATTCATCATCTACGTCATGTATACCGACGTTCAAATCGCCAAACATTGAAAAATCCACTACTAGATTGACGCCTAGCGTAGGCTGAATCTCAGCTAAAGAACCATTACCTAATGGTTGTAGTGGTTCACGCTCGAGAACGCCTTCGATCATATGTCGAGGGTTTACTTGCGTCTCCACTACCCAAGGATCGCTCCTATTCCTAATGCGTGGGTACGTAATGTAAGAGATATGCAATATACGTAAATATTATGTTAGCTATAAGTGTAATAGACAATTAATGTGAATTAATTAAACACCAAAGCTTATACCTGATCCGCTTGTGAGGCAAGAATGAAAGGATCGTATTTTCCAAGTTTTCTACGAGAGTTGATCGAACTCACGCCAAACTTGTCTACTCGAACACCACTACCATCTATTGGATCATACCAATCACACATGAAGACAACGCATCTCAAGTTAAACATCCCTGGGTAATGGACCTCCAATATCTCTCGAAGAATGCCGTAGTACACCACATCTCCGGAGGACGGTGATATCCCATGATCTAAGACCCCTATCTCTATCTATAGTCTCCCTATAAACGTCATTAACCATTTGAACCGTAGGTGCACCATAATCTAAATTTGTTCTAAGTTCCTCTATCCTATCGGCCAATGGTTCGCTAACGCTAGTACTAGCAACAAGATCAGGTCGTTCGCTACCACTACTACTAGCAACAATATCATGTCGTTCGCCATGTAAATATCAAATCTTATAACTAGGCATAAAACCATTCAGATACAAGTGATTTCAAACCATATCTATCTTGAGATTATGCGAATTCCAAAAAATAGAGCATGGACATAGTAACTTACGACTGCGTTGGGTCCGAGGTTGTCGACATGCTAATTCCATGAATTCCATAACACCGCGCGCATACTCACCGTTCAAAAGGTTCGTATCTGGATCTATTTTTTCCCGATCCATCCATGATCGAAAATAAGGAGGATTAGACATTTTTTGTAAGATATAGGTTGTGAATGTGTGAATAATAAAGGTGTGGGGGTTCTGGTTTTATAGAAATTTTTATGACGGAATCATGACGGATTATCCGTCAGGACTTACGAATATAACTGTTGGCAACGGTCACATTAACGGACGGATAATTACGTCAGGAATGATTCGTCGGGAAATCCTGACGGAATTAGATCCGTCGACAAAAAATCTGACGGATCTAAATCCGTCAGGCCACCTAGTCACTTTTTCGATTGTTTTCTTGTAGTGAACATTTGGCTAAATATACATTCAAACTAATATAGAGTAATTCCATAGAATATCACAAAAAAAAAGTCATATTCAAAAATTACCACATATTTCCATTTATTTCAAAAATAATATTGAAATGTCTTTCTTCCAAAAATACTACAAACACTAAAATTTAATTTTAAAGGTTTAGAATTAGGTTTGAAACTAATTAGAGTTTAAAATTTAGTTTAGAAGAAATTATGATTTAGTTTTAGAGGTTTAAGATTTAAATATGACATTTAAAGCTATTTTAAAATTATGGTAGTTTTAAAAAAAAAAACATTTTTGTGGTATTTTCGAAACACTTTGGGAGTGTGATATTTTTGAGAATGCTCGGTAATACATATAAGTAAGCTTTCGATCAATAATTAATTTACCTTTGCTAAGATTGGATATGATTTCACATGGCAGCAACCTCAACCATGTTCTTAAGACTATGTCCCTCACTAAACTCTTCGTTTCTAAGTCAAACGTTGATAAACGAGAAAGAACCAAACATGTTTCCCTGAAGAAACTGTTTTTGATAGATGTTTTCTTTAACAATCGGAGCATCTAAGATTCTCCCAATGTAAAACTCCTTGATGGGGAATTGACTAATAGATGGATGCATACGGTATTGAACATCAAGCAAATGTTTGTCTTGGCCAAGCAAAACCAATCTTTCAAACAAACTTCTCCCAAATTTGGCATTCTCACATACCTACATGGATTAGGGATTACAATGACTATATTTCAAACGAAATTTTCTACCTCCAACCTAGGACCAACATTTGCTAATATTGATTAACATGATGTAAAACAATAGATCAATGGATGAATTTAAACCACTAGCTTAATGCACACTGATAATTTCCTAAAATTTTGAATATTAAAACTACATATTCACTTCTCAATAATAAGAATAATAATAATTTATATTTTTCATAAACTAAAACACAAACGCCAAACACAAATAAAAGATTTATTTCCATTTGTGTTTGGCTTTTATATTTACAATACAATCAACAAAAACTTATTGCAATGTTTAAAGTTATGGTTATATAAACATATATAATCCAAAAAACGCACAATTTATTAAGTAAGCTCTATATATTAATCAAGGCCGGTCCTGAGATTTTAAAATTTTCTGAAGGCCGCAATCTAAAATTGAAAAATAGGCCAAAATTGTATAATTTTTCAAAAAAATGGGCCGTTTTCTTAACTAAAATTTTTAAATCGAAAATAGGCCGCAAGCGCATGCTTGCTCTGCTTGGCTCAGAATGGATCGTCGGTTTATTCAGTGAATTCGTCCGATAATCCTGGAGTGATGATTACATCCGTTCAGTTGAAGGGTGATAATTACAATGAGTGGACTACTGAGATGAAGAATGCTCTTCAGGCAAAGAGGAAATTAGGGTTTGTAGATGGTATGTTGAAAAAGCCTGAAAAAGGGCACGACGATCTAGAATCTTGGCTTACCGTAAACTCAATGATAGTCGGGTGGCTGAGAACGTCGATTGAGCTAAGAGTCAGATCGACGGTAACGTTTATAACAGATGCTTATAAACTATGGGAGAATCTAAAGGAAAGATTTTATGTTGGTAAAAAGGTGAGAGTTCATCAATTGATGGAGAAGCTGGCTTCGTGTAAGCAAGACGGTGAAGCCGTGATTGACTATTACGGTAGGCTTGCGAAGATGTGGGAATAGTTTCAGGTCTATAAACCACCGCCTTCGTGTACTTGTAGTGCAGCAGCACTTTATGAAATAGAAAAGGAAGAAGAAAGGGTCCATCAGTTTGTTATGGGTTTGGATGAATCTCGTTTTTGACACATTGTGTCTGCGATAATCAAAGCAGACCCGATGCCAAATCTTGGTAAAGTCTACAACAAGGTGATAAGAGAAGAGGATAGACTGAACTCAGCCAAGAACCGAGAGCAACAAACCGAGGTTGTAGGCTTCGTTGCTAGACGTGATTTGATGGGAGATCAACATGCTGTTTCAGGAGTGATGAAGAACCAAGATTAAACATGTGGACATTGCGGAAGAACCGGGCATGACAAGAGCTCTTGTTGACAAATCGTTGGGTACCCGGAGTGGTTTATGAAGAGAAGTGGAAGAGGTGGACGTGGATCGGGCCGCAGGTCTGGTCGAAATGGAGGAAGAGGCCAAGGCCAAGGAAGTGTAGCTTATGCTACCAACTCGAGTCCATCACTTTCGGAGCTGTCACAAGAGCAATGGACGAAACTAACGCATCTTCTCAATGCAAAATCCTTGGTGAAAAGTTGCAAGGTAAAAGCTTAGGTGATGTGATCCTTGACACCGGGGCGTCGCATCATATGACAGGTTTTATTGATCATCTAACGGATCTGGAAAATACGGCTATTTGTGTTGTAGGTTTTGCAGATGGATCAACAACAATTTCTTGAAAAGCTGGAAATTTGTCTTTGTCTGATTCGATTGCTTTAAGAATTGTTCTTTATGTGCCTAATCTTCATTGTATTTTGATATCTGTTTCAAAGTTGTTGAAGCAGTGCAATTGTGTTGCTTATTTCACTGATGCTATATGTGTTTTACATGTTTGTTTTTCGAGGACGCTGATTGGAGCGGGTGAGGAAAGAGATGGTGTGTATTACTTCAAGGATGTGCAAAAAGCAAGTGTGAACAAGACTGTTAAAAATGAGGATATCGTGTTGTTGCACAAGCGATTGGGACATCCTTCTTATTCGGATTCATCTATGTTTTCATGGCTCTCGGGTGTAGCTAAACTCGATATTACAAGTTCTTTTGACATTTGTTTTTGGGCTAAACAATCTAAGTTGTCCTTTTCCGACAGAATTATTAAAGCTAGTGCAGTTTTTGATTTAATCCATACTGATGTTTGGCTCCATATCGAGTGAAATTCTCTAATGAGTCAAAATGTTTTTTGACTATTTTGAATGATCATTCGCGAACGGTTTGGGTATTTTTGTTGCTGGAAAAATATGAAGTAAAACGGACCGTGGAGCAATTTTTTGCTTATGTCGACGGCAATTTGAGAAGAAAGTAAAGACCGTTCGAAGCGACAATGGAAGTTAATTCATGTCTATGAGCTCATATTTTAGTGCGAATGGGATAGTACATCAGACATCTTTTGTAGGAACTCCGCAACAGAACGGTAGAGTTGAAATAAAGCATAGACATTTGGTCAATGTTGCAAGATTGTTATTGTTTAAAGAAAATATGTCGGTTCATTTTTGGGGAAAAGCGGTATTAACCGCTGCTCATGTTACTAACTTAACTCCAACTTGGTTTTTGAATGGAAAGAACCCTCATGAAGCATTGTTTTCTACACCATAGAGCTATGCTGAGTTGCGGGTATTCGGTTATCTTTGTCATGCACATAAACAAATTCGTGACAAAGACAAATTTTTTGAGAGAAATAGGCGATGTGTGTTTGTTGGCTACCCGTTTGGGAAACATGGTTGGACTTTGTATGATCTAGAGAGTGAAGAGTTCTTTGTCTCGAGGGATGTAGTGTTCGAAGAGTCTCAATTCCCTTTCACCGATTCCCACGAACCGGTTTTGTCAGCCCCGACTCCACTTGACGTGCCTGTTGCTATATATGATGACGAAGTGGTTGATGAATTAAGGGGGAGCTCAAACACTGATCTTCTGCCTGAGTTACCTGAAGATTTAGCTCCTCCTTCACCGATGATCACAGCTTCTCTCGATGTGACACCCGAGACTGCAACAGTTGATACGTCGGCTCCTGTTGTAGAAGAAATTTCAGTTACTGCACCGATTTCTACTACACGTCAAGGAAAACATATACGGCAGCCATCTGTTAAGCTCTATGATTATGTAACTTACAATACCGTTGCAGCTAGTAATACACATCTCATTCCCGCACCTTCCTTTCTAAAAGCTCCTCACTCCAAACGGTCCCTGGTACGACTCCTTACTCTATTACATATTATATCTCGACTGAGCGTTTTTCTCCAAGTCACATGGCTTTCTTGGAGGCTGTTCGTGATGTCAAGGAACCTCGCTCTTATGGAGAAGCGGTAAAAGATGTTCGGTGGAAAGAAGCTATGCAAAAAGAGATATGGGCTCTTGAGATTAATAACACATGGAGTGTTGTTGATTTACCGAGTGGAAAGGTGCTTCTTGGTACTATGTGGGTCTTCAAGATCAAATATCACTCGGATGGGTCTATTGAAAGGTACAAGGCTCGTCTTGTTGTCCTTGGGAATCGATAGATTTCTGGTACAGATTTTGATGAAACTTTTGCACTGGTGGCGAAGATGACCATGGTTCGTTGTCTATTGCGTTTGGTGGCTGCTAATAACTGGGAAGTGCACAAAATGGATGTACACAACACGTTTCTTCATGGAGATTTGAATGAAGAAGTGTACATGAAGTTACCACAAGGGTTTCATCACTCGGATTCTTTGAAAGTTTGCCGGTTACATAAATCTCTTTACGGTTTACGGTAAGCTCCTCGTTGTTGGTTTGAAAAGCTTACTTCTGCTCTCCTCGAGGCTGGTTTTGTACAGTCTTATTCCGACTACTCTTTGTTTTGGTAATCGAAAGGTACGGTTGAGATTCGAGTACTTAGTTATGTTGATGATCTTATTGTTTGTGGGAATAACTCGGCAGCCATCACGAAGTTGAAGAGCTACTTGGGTCAATGTTTTCACATGAAGGATTTAGGCAAACTCCAGTACTTCTTGGGCATTGAGATTGCTCAAAATAGTGATGGCATTTTAATGTCTCAGCGTAAGTACGATCTTGACATTGTAGCCGAGACCGGACTCCTTCAAGCTCGTCATGCGCATACTCCAATGGAACAAAATCATCATCTTGGTTCTGACACGAGTCCGGTTTTGTCCGATCCAGCTCGTTATCGTTGATTGGTGGGAAGGTTAATTTATTTGGCTAATACTCGGCCAGACATATCTTACTCGGTACACATTCTTTCTCAATTCATGCAGTGCCACCGAGAGCGTCAGTTTGATGCTGCATTGCGGGTTGTTAGATACCTGAAGGGGACAGCTGGTTACGGTATTCTGCTACAATCTTCCTCCGACATTTCTTTACGAGTTTTTTTGTGATTCGGATTGGGTTGCATGTCCGCAACAAGACGTTCTTTGATAGCCTTTGTTGTGATGCTTGGTGACTCTCCTATCTCTTGGAAGACTAAGAAACAAGATGTAGTTTCTCATTCTTCAGCTGAAACCGAATACAAAGCCATGTCCATTGCTACTCGTGAGATCAAATGGCTTACTTAGTTACTTATCGATTTAGGTTTCACTCCTTCTTCACCTGCTCGTCTCTATTGCGACAATAAATCAGCTCTCTACATTGCTTCCAATATTGTGTTTCATGAGCGGACCAAACATGTTGAGATCGATTGTCATCGAGTTTGTGATGCATTAAAGGCTGGTCTTATTACTACTTCACGTGAGTTCTAAGGAGCAGCTGGCGGACATTTTGATTAAAGCTTTGGGTCGTGTTCAGTTCGA